>ML795090.1:272018-285262 GCA_009831015.1 Picea engelmannii
AAGGAGTCTTCAAAAGCCTTTTGTCTTTCATGTTGTTTATCTTGTTCTTCTACATTAAATACTTAGCCATAACCATGCTCTTGATAGGGGAAATACTCACTTTTATGAAAATGATAGGATAGGGTGTATTGCCTTTGATTTTGAAATTAAAATTCTAAAACATTTTTGTATTTACTCTATCTTTCTCCATGATTCTCTAAAAATGTTGCAACCCCAAACTTCACATCTATTAATATAATATTTATTAATTAATTTATTATTTTATAACATAATTAATTGATAACATAATTTTTTTATAAATATTGATACTAATATTATATGTAAGTAATAATTATACTAACATCATATTAATAATCTTTTTATTTTATGACAATATGGGGTTGAACCCTCTTTCGAGAGATGTTTCAAACAGTTAGAGATATTTAATATATTATACAAAGGATTCCCTAACAAAATATGAAGTTTTTGTCAGGTAGTTGTAGCCCACCATACAATATTTACAAAGGAGACTCTCATAAAGGATGTTTCTAGAGGGTCCACGCAAAATATATCCGCTCTAGATTTTTGGGGATCCTTATACACTAGATTTAGCCATGAAAATATGGTGGAAGGTAGGAATGTATCTAGGGTTGTGGGCCCTAGTATGAATGATTACTCTGAGAAATGTATAGGTATGGTGGGTGAGAAAAACCAATGGCATGATTTGACAACAAGCCCTCACGAGGAGAACCATAATGGGGACACTTTCTTTGGTATTTTCACTTTGATTGAATATTTGGTGGTTTTTGGAGTTTGGAATTCTATTTATTTTGTGATAGTGAGGGATGGGGGATTAGGGTTTGTTGATGTAGATTTGGGTTTGGACCAGTTGCAGAGGTATTCTTTGGAACACCCACGTACCCTCACTCATAAGAAGAGGGGGAAAATTCTCAAGCATAGGGGGGAGAAGATAGACCTAGTTGTGGGGAAGGATATTAAATTAGATGGAATTATGGAGTTGGACGAAAAAATGTTGGTCGAGAAATTTGTAAGTCGCAAGGTTGCATACACTATCTTGGGGGATTGGATTTTGGAGTTATGGTCTCTATTGTTGGGATACTCTCTAATTTTCCACATCCTTTGCAAAGGATGGATATGATTTATTTTTCTCGATAAGGAAGATGTGGAGAAAATTTACAAGGCACAATGGTTATAATATTCATATTTTTTGGTTCTGTGACATTGGACGCCACTTTTCGACCCAAACAATGTTGGGTCATATGTCAACCCAATTTGGATCAATATGCTTTTCTTGCCAATGGAATGGTGGTCATAGAAAGGATTGATTACAGTAGGGGATCGTCTAGGTCACACCCTGACAATTGATGAAATTTATAAATCTAATACCAGGCATACAATGGATAGGGTTCTGGTTAATCTAAAGATTAAATATGGAATTTTAGAATTTGTGGATTTGGTGTGTGGTAGCCACAAGTTCTCCCAATCTTTGGATTATAGAAATGTCCCTTTTCGTTGTGTTTGGTGTAACAAGCTAGGCCACCTTTTAGAAAAAATGGGTTTTGAAAGGTTCCGAGGTTGATGTGCTTTAGAGTGATGGTGTTGGGAAAAGTTGACAGTTCAGACGATGAAGAAAAAGGACTTGTGTTTGGAAAAAGAAAAAGTCACAGAGGTTTCGAAAAGACCAATTCCCCCCTTAAGATGAAGACCTCGATTGCGAGGTGCCCAAGTCTGCAGAATGGGAGAAGCCCATTTCCCCTCCAAGTATGATATATGTTGACCCTCTATTATATTCCATGAATGGTGATACTTTGAGGGATACATATTTTGGTGAATATGGGGGTTTCTTTGTTTTGGAAGGTTGTTCGAGTCACCCTATAAACCCTATCCTAGTGAGTAACCTGAAGGTTTTGGTTTTTATTGATAAAAGTGTCTCTCGGGAAATAGGTGGAGACATTGTTTTTTGGAGGTCCCAAAAACTATTGGAAATAACGTCATTATGTCGATGGGGAAAAATCCCTCTGCTAAAGAAACAATTTCACTTTCATTCTTGAGAATGAGTGAGAGGGGGGGAGGGTGATATGACCTTAGACTAAGAAAAGAAAAAAATTGTCATGGATTTTGTTCTGTTAGGAGGTATATGATTTGACTTGGATACATGTCACTTTACACTATATGTTGGTAGACCATCAACTCTCAAAAGGGCATAGGAAAAAGAAATTTGGTAGGTGAAACAATAAAAATAGTTGTTACTAACTGGTGTACTTAGAGGTAAGAAAACCCTTCGATTATGTCTAGATGAAAATCCTTTCATTGGATATATGAGGCCTCGTGGGGGAGTGTTGAGACCAATTCCTGCTTCTGAGTTTTCCCTCCCCTTTCTATTTTCCCAACTTCTATTTTCCATTTATTTTCCTTCTTCTATACTTACCCAAATTCCCCTTTTCTTTTATCCCCTCTCTTTTCCCTTTATAGTTACTATACTTAACCGTTTTTTGAAAAACGATAGGTTCACGGGTTGGTGGACTCATAGATATTCACCTCCATCCATACTCCCATATCACAAGTCCAACCAACAGACGTGCTATTATATACTTAACAATTTTTCCAACCACGGGTTCATGGGTTCAAGCTTTCATATTCCAAGTTTCACAATATCCATTTTGCAGCCCAAGATCCACGATCTACATTATGACCATCAAACTCATTGTGGGTACTGAGCTCCTAAGTATTTCATTCCTCTTGTATCGAAGTCCAACTGACTGCTCTCAACACCTAGCTTATTTTCTATCATTCGCAACCGTGGGTTCGTGGGTTCCCGGGTTGGCGGATTCACAAAAGTTCCCAAATACTAATTTCTCTCGTCTGCCCCTACCACCTTATTGATTTTCCCAATATGCATTTATTATGGTTTAATGCTAATAATTCATCATGCAGGTTCCATAAATATCGTCATTAATAAGCGAAGGGATTGTTCGAGTTACTTCACACACACCTAGGATTTCTTTTTCCTAAGGTTTTTCCTTGTTTATTAGTCATAGTTAGTCATTATCCAGTCTCCTATATTTTAGGGGAGAATATTCCACCTAGAGAATATTCTCTTTCAGTTGACACTTCAGTTTGACCAGTTAAGTTGAGTTTAGTTGCTGCATTGGTTTTATCACCATGAAACTTTGGGATCATCACCACGATAATTCGACCTTGCCTTGGGATCATCACCAGACTGGCGCATTACCCCTGATTCACTAAGTTAAATCCTCACTACTCTATGTTTAGTCAGTTAACTGAAGACTAGTTGACTAGTTAACTCAACTAGGTGGCAGTTCACTCCCGTAACTTCCCGAGAGACTAGAATAGGTGGAAGTTCTCTCCCGTAACTGCTGGTATGTGTCTAGATCACTCTATACCACCACTATGGTGCATTGGTTCTCCTCCATTGCACACTCATTGAGTTATATAGAGTATATCATGTGTAAATTATTCATTATTCATAACGGTTAATGAGAATTCTTTCATTCTTTCTCTCTTTCTTATTCTTTCTCCAATTATCTATGAAAATGTGTGTATTATTGTTTAGATATATATATTCTATGCATTTTCAACACATTTACATGGTATCAGAGCTGACAGAATGCTAAGCAAAAGCTACACCAAAATTTTTTGCAGGTACAAAAGATTGAAGACAACAAAAAGATGGATTTCCAAAAAGAATTCATTCTTACACCTTACAACTATTTTGCATGGAAGGAGAAAATAGCCATACATCTCCGAACGAAAGGGTTGTATAGGTTAACCTTGAATACATATTCAAAACCAACATCAGCCATAGAAAAATCCAAGTATTTAAATCGCATGGATGAGGCACTCAAAATAATTAGAAGTCTTATTTCTCTCGATCTCCTTTTTCACATATCTTCCTATAAAACTCCCAATGAAGCCTGGACCAACATGGAAGGGATCTTTGTAAAAAAGGATGATATGAGGGGACACATGATGGAGGTGGAGCTTCTCACATTGGATCCAAAAAGCTTCGAAAATATCCAAGATTTCTTTACAAAATTCAAGGATTTACTGTCGCAACTCAAAGCTTGCGGGGTTGATAAATTGAAGGAGGAGAAACAAATGGTTCTCACCATTCTCTCCAAGCTTGGTCCTAAATTATTTGTATTCGTATCCACATTCCATTCTATCAGATTATCCTCCAGAGCGACCTGGAAGATGCCTTCTTTTGAGGACTTTGTCGAATCCCTGACACAAGAGCAAACCAAGCTCATCAACATGGGCACAATCAAAGGCCCAAGGGTGCATGCACTCACTGTGCATGATGTCAGACACAAATATCAGAAATCTAAATATAAATATAAATGGAAAGATCATGCACATTCGAAGAAGGAAGGGTACATAAAACCCTTCACCGATGCCTCCAGATCCAAAGGGGAAAATGGAAGAAAAGGGGAGAAATGCATGCACTGTCACAAAGGATTCCATTCGGAATCCACATGCATGAAAAAAAAAATAGATCTGATGTCTCAAATACTTCAGCAAAACAACCTTGGAGATCGCATCCCTGAGGGTGCCAAGAAGAAGAAGCCAAAAGATTTGAATTCCAAGAAAAGAAATTCTAGCCATGCCTTGATTGCCATCAACTTCTCTTCCGATGCTTGGATCGTAGATTAAGGAGCATCACATCACATGGCTGCCTCAAAATAATTATATTTTTCGTTGGATGCATGCAAAGGTCCTCCCATTCTAATGGGGGGAAAATATTCTGTCGAAGTCACTGACAAAGGAAGGATTGAACTCACCAACAAAAGCTTTGAGAACGTGCTACATGTTCCCAAAATTTCTGTCAACCTTCTCTCCGTGTATCAGATGATGAATTTCAGCACTAGAAAGAAATTCATATTCACAGCAAATTCCGTGGACATCTACGACATGCAAACCAACTCCAGGGTTTCTACCGGTGAGGTAAATAATCAGTCTAGATTGTATACATTTTCTGAATTCATTGAACACAATTATGCTTTATTTCTTACTCATGCTGATGAAAGTAGTAGGATATGGCACGAAAGGTTTGGACATTTGAATTTCATATACATGCAACAACTTAGCAAGCACATATTGGTTGATGGTCTACCAAACATCCATTTCTCCAAGGGATTATGTGAGGGATGTGTTCTCGAAAAACACCCTCAAGAGAAATTCGACAAAGGAAAGTCTCAAGGAGCTTCCACACCTTTAGATCTGATCCACAGTGACCCTGTGGGTCCTTTTTCACATCCATCCATTAGAAAAGTGAGGTTTGTTCTCATTTTTGTTGATGATTTCTCATGTTTTACTTGGATCTACTTTCTTAGGCAAAAATCTGAGGTCTTTCAACACCTCAAAGATTTCAAAGCCCTGGTTGAGACACCATCCGGAAAGAAGATCAAAGTCCTCTGAACTGATAATGGGGGAGAGTATGTGAATCATGAGATCCACAATCTTTGCCATGAAGCATGGATTCAGTTGCAGCACACAGTTCCCTATACTCCGCATCAAAATGGAGTTGCTGAGCGGAAAAATAGATCTTTAAAGGAGATGGCATTTTGCATGTTGCATGCAAAGTCACTACCACAGAGACTATGGGCCGAAGCACTTAATTGTGCAACATTCATCCAAAATAGATCTCTCCATAAATCTATCAAGGATAAGACCCCCTACGAAGCTTGGATCAGCCTCAAACCATAAGTGACCCACTTTCACATTTTCGGTTCACGTGCATGGGCCCAGATTCCCTCTGAAAAGAGAAAGGCACTTGATCCACAGAGCACCGAGTGCATTTTTGTTGGATACCCTGACTGTGTAAAGGGATATAGTCTCATTGATATTTCCTTGGACCGAATCATCATTGAGAAAAATGTCCAATTTGAGGAAAGTGTCTCGCATGCACCTCAACAGCCGCATGCACACACCTTCATTCTTCCACCTGTCCGAGATTCACATGCCGACTCTTCTTCAGACGAGAGTTCTGAATCATAGGACTCAGATGATTCAGATTCAGAGCTAGTATAGTCGGATATAGATTCAGAGCATCTAGATGCAGTTACAGAGCCAGAGCAGAGGCCCAAGTGGGTACAAACTACTCTTTAGGATGCAGGGCATCTCATTGGTGATCCAACCGATACTAGGAGGACTCAATCTGATTTCAATGAGCCTCTACTTGCACTCACCACTGCTGAACTATTTCCCTCCAGGCATATTTTCTTGGTTCAGTCTTTAGATCCATAGTATTATGGCGAGGCTACTGGAAATCCCTTTTGGGAATCCACCATGCTGGAGGAGTACAACTCCCTCCTCGAGAACCAGACTTGGGATATGGTTCCCCTTCCTTTTGGGAGGAAACTTGTCATATGTAGATGGGTCTATAGGACCAAGAGCACAGTGGATGGACAGATTAGTAGATACAGAGCTAGGTTGTCGCCAAAAGATTTCAGCAGGTTCATGGTATTGACTATGATGAGACCTTCGCTCCAGTAGCGAAGATGGATTCCATACGATTGACACTTTCCATTGTGGCAACCAAAGGATGGGAATTCCATCAGATGGACGTGAAGAATGCATTTCTTCATGGTGATCTCTCTAAGGATATCGATATGGAGCAATACTAGGGATTTATGTAGGAATCATCTTTGGTCTATTGACTGAAGAAGTCCCTTTATGGCCTCAAGCAAGCTCCGAGGACATGGTATGCTAATATGGACTCCTACCTATTGTCACGGAACTTTGTACATTGTAAATCAGACCCGAATGTCTACATGCTCAGGACGAATGATTTACTTCTACTTTTAGTTTTGTACGTTGATGATTTGTTGATCACTGGTTGCTCGACTTCAGCGATTGCTGCAGTCAAGAGGATTCTACATGACAGGTTTTTGATGATGGACATGGGTTCTCTACACTTCTTCATTGGACTCGAGATCAGTCAGGATGTATTAGGAATCAAACTGTCTTAGGCCAAGTATGCACGATATCTCCTTGAGAGATTTCACATGACAGACTGCAAGTCTGATCCGACTCCTTTCCTATCAGGAGTCAAACTTGAGGATGGCGGGGAGACTCCACTGGTTGAAAACAAACTGTACAGAAAACTAGTGGGGAGCTTGTTGTATCTCACACACTCCAGACCAAACCTCTCCTATGTAGTTGGCACAAATTATAGGTTCATGTAGGAGCCACATGACCTACATTGGAAGGTTGCAAAGCATATCCTTCGATATGCATAGGGCACCATCACCTTTGGGATTCATTATGCAGTAGACTCTACATTAGAACTCATTGGGTTTACTGATTTTGACTGGGCTGGCGATAACATTGATCGTAATTTCACATCTGGTTACTCACTCAGTCTTGGTTCTAGGCCTATCTGTTGGTCGAGCAAGAAACAAGTTGCCATTTCTCTATATTCAGCTGAGGTAGAGAACATAGGGGTAGTTAACATAACCATCCAGGCTATGTGGCTACAACATTTTCTCACTAAGTTGGGCATTCAGTTTCATTGGCCGATCGTCATCTGGTGTGACAAACAAAGTACTCTGAAGTTCTATAGAGATCTAGTTCAGAGGAAGTGGACAAAGCACATCGAGATCCACATGCACTAAATCTGGGACTTAGTACAAGAGGGGATCACCGACTTACAATTATGTCCTTCAGCAGAACAGGTGACAAACATATTCACCAAGACCTTCATTAAGTAGAAGTTCCATTCTTTGCGAGGTCGAGGTCGTCTTGGAGTGAAGCGGGGGGGTTTCCCATGAGGTTTTCCCTCTTTCCTCAATTTATTTTCAATGTATATTTTGTATTTGGGTACCTAACATGGCCTCGTTGTCGGATCCCATTCTTTATTTTCACCATAGTGATACTCAGGGGGGGTGTTGGAGTTACTTCACACACACCTAGGATTTTAATTTTCCTAAGTTTTTTCCTTGTTTATTAGTAATAATTAGTCATTATCCAATCTCCTATATTTTAGGGGAGAATATTCCACCTAGAGAATATTCTCTTTCAGTTGACACTTCAGTTTGACTAAGTGAGTTGAGTTTAGATGTTGCATTGGTTTTATCACCATTCAACATTGGGATCATCACCATGATAATTCGACCTTGCCTTTGGATCATCACCAAACTAGCACATTACCCTTGATTCCCTAAGTTAACTCCTCACTACTCTCTGTTCAGTGAGTTAACTGAAGACTAGTTGACTAGTTAACTCAACTAGGTGGCAGTTCACTCCCGTAACTGCGTGAGAGACTAGACTAGGTGGTAGTTCTCTCTTGTAACTGTTGGTGTGTGTTCAGATCACTCTAGACCACCACTATGGTGCATTGTTTCTCCTCCAATGCACACTCATTGAGTTATACAGAGTATATCATGTGTAAATTATTCATTATTCGTAATGGTTAATGAGAATTCTTTCATTCTTTCTCCCTTTCTTCTTCTTTCTCCAATTCTCTATGAAAATGTGTGTATTATTGTTTAGATAGATATATTCTGTGCAAGTTTGACACATTTATAGGGATCAAGGATATTTCCCATAAACTGCATTAAAACTCGATTTACCAAAGATTATATTATTGTTATCTCTCATAAGCACTCATTTCAAATATTATCTCATTAAAAGAAAACTCTCCTCTACCTATGGAAGTAGCAGCTCGAAAACAATTTTGCGGTGATACTTTGAATATTTTTAGGCGTGAGGACTAGAAATTTTAGTTTTCCATAGCGTATTCTTACTATTCATCTCCCTCTACTCAAAAGGAAGTGACCTGGACATCCAAAATTGCTCGTGCAATGTGTGTCCCTTGTTGGTAGTGGAGCCTGATTATCTTCCTGATTTAGAGGCCTTTGTTTTCAGGTGTGTTTATACCCCATGAATACTTTACACCATGGAAGAATGTACACTTCTCCATACGGGGGAGTGCAGGGGGGGCTTGCCCCTCCTGTAGGGTCTGGGGGCGAAGCCCCCGAAGGAATTTTTTTTGTGTAAATGTATATTGTAATTTCATAGTAAATATGGACCATTCATTATAAGGTCACAGATCTGATGGTAGAAGTTATGTTATGTTTTGTTTTCCTAGAAGACAAACCTCTTTTATGAGGGAAATGTATTGCAGCTATGGATGATTACAAATATTGTATTATGAGTGAGGATACTGTGAGAGAAAGAAGAGGAAGTTACAATCGGTGTGTTATAGGTTGTATCCCTTCATTTGTTGAATAATAAAAAGGAAGGACCTAGCAATTTCTCTGGTGGACATAGCCCACACTAGGTGAACCAAATATATCTGTGTCTCTATTGTATTGTGTTGGAACAGGGGAAGACCCATGGTTTAGCTCCAAGATCACACCAACAAGCCCTAACAACTGGCCCTTTCGGTAGCACCTGCGAAGCAGATGTAGTCTCACCTGAAGCAGTTATGAGGGGGTTGCAGGAAAGAGGTGTCTACAACCAAAGGGAATATCAGGTGGACATAACATAAGAACAACACATCATTCATATATCACTTATCAACTTAGATCTATTATGCACATCTACTCATCAGATCTAAATCAGTAATGCAATCATAGTATATCAATGACAAATACAAAATACCAATCACACACAACAAAAAATATACGTGGTTCACCCTCTCTCTAGGGCTACGTCCACATAACTATGCTATATTATATTAGGTTAAAGCATACAGTTCTTTTTTGTGCTCTTAGCTAGCAGATCTTCTCTCTTCTCCTCTCTTTCTCTCCTCTCCCTGTGCACCCAGTTGTAGGGTTGATCTTCGCACCCAACTGAATATATTACAACTCAGAAGGCTCTTGTACTCAACACTTCCCTCTCACACAATACTCCTCTCTCGCCTAACTCAATACCAATAGCCACAATACAATATTATCGGACCAACCCAAAGTACCAACCCAACCTAGGCCCTTTAGATCTCTATTTATACATTATAATCATTCACCAATAGCCTTAGGACGAAACCTAGGTGTCCAAAACCCTAGATACCAAAACCTTAGGTGTCTAAAACCCTAGGTCAACTTGACCCGTGTTTTTAGGGCTTCACCAACATGTCTTTCCTTCCTTCTCACGCGGTGCTCCAAAGCATCCAACGGTGGCTTTTTCTGCTTGCTGACATGTCCATGATCCTTCTCCTTGCTTATCTTTCATCCCCAATCTCCTCTTCCAATGGCTTTCTTTCTCGGGCTTTGCTCCATCTTTTCTGCTCTTTTTCTCACTTCGACCCAGTATCAGTCACTGTGTCTTCCGCAAAGTTCACTTTCTCCCTTTTCTTCCTTGATCTTTGCTTGCTTCCTTAACCAAGGGCCAAAAATCTCCCAAAACTCACCCGTGACTCGTCCCGAGGAACTTCATATCTAATCTTCTGATTTTACCTCGACTCTAGGCTGTGTAGTGCAACCTCTGCATTCTTATCTTTGTCTCCTATCCATCCCTTGTGCAGAATGTCTTTTCTGTGTCTGGTACCCAGTTTCAACTACACCTAGTACCATTTTTGGCATAGGGGCAGACCCAGGGTTCAACTCCAAGAGTGAACCAACAAGCCCTAACTATTGGCTCTTTCGGCAGCACCTGCGAAGCAGATGCAGTCTCACCTGAAGCAGTTATGAGGGGGTTGCAGGACAAAGGATCACCCAAAGCAGTTATGAGGGGGTTGCAGGACAAAGGATCACCCAAAGCAGTTATGAGGGGGTTGCAGGACAAAGGCTCCCCCAAAGAGTATTCTATTGATGTGGTTGATTCTCCATGATGAAGTTCTTACTTGGGATGTGTTGATGCCCAAAATCACAACATGAAATCCCTGCCTGCAAATAAGTTGCAATGCATTATTACTTATATACATTTAAGATAATACTAAATAGGTGGGACCCCCTTTTAGGGAAAAAATGATGGAAAACGATTCTCTTATTTTCGCTCATGATTACCTTATGAGAAAGATTCTACAGTTGAAAATAAAAAAATAAATTCTATCATGTTTCCACGTGCAATTGATGGATGTTGAGTGTGCTGACAAGTTGATTTAAAAAAAAAAGAAAGGAGAAAATGTTTATTTTAATAAGCATTTTTTTTTTTTGCTACACTTACATGTTGACATTTATTCAACCTCCAAGTATAGGACACATTGTAACTTATGGTGTATTGGACTTATGGTATACTTGTTATATATTGTGGACAACTAATATGTTTTATGGAATGTCAACCCTATATTAGTAAGAAACGTGGGACATATTTTGGTATTAAGTGTTGAACGAGCATGTAACACTTATGAGATCTATGTGGGGGGGATTCGATTTTGAATTGGAAATGTTATGTTTGGTGGGGAATGGATATACATGGTTGACTATGTGTTTTATGGAAAATATTTTATAAGTTTGGGTGCGATCATACTTGGATGTGCTTGATGTCAATTAATGAGAAAAGAGGGAAAACAATGTACATTTACTGCACATCATTCTTACCCTACCTCGAAGTCGCCATCTTCACTATACTCACGCTTTTTTTGGTTGCTCTAGTTAGTATTTCCTTCATTTTGCTCGGCCTTTGGAAGAATAGTGGTGCTCTTTAGCTTTCTGGCATTCTCCTTATAGGTGTGTTGGCTCTTATCTCTCCATTCATGAACTATAAATCTTCTCCGAATAAAATCATTATGTTGGCTCTTAGAGTTTGCATGTAGAGTGTGTTTTATTTCTGAATATTAAAGTGGATGTATGTGGGCATTCTGGCTATGCAAATTACATTTAAATTGGGTTTCTTCCTATTGGAATTTAAATGTTTTAAGTTGAGAAATTTGTTTTTCCATTATGTTTGAAGTATGTGATTGTGTTGCGCCCAAAATGAATGATGGTTAGTATGGTATGACTGTTGGCAAATGATTATGAAGAATACATTTGATTTCATTCATTTCTTGCGATTAAATTTAGAAGGGTTTTCTCTGTGAAATAAAAATAACAATTGGGTTTTTGTGATTATTGCGTAATGTCATGCCCTCTACCTAGTCCTTGGAAGATTTTCAACCCTTCGTATTATCATTTTATTGTTTGAAAATATATTGGAGACCTATGTATTTGCCTTGCGACCATTTTGGGAGGTTTTTGGAAAGGTTTTTTTGGGGAATAAATGTTTTTTTTGTTTTCTTTGCATCCCCCATTTCAAAATATTTCGCCCATGGCCTGTCCAGGCCTCGTTTTTTATCCGATATATGGACAGTTAATTAGAACTCGGGTTTTGATATTTGTTATGGTGTTGACTAAAAAATGGGAAAGATTGGTTATATCCATGAATTCTTGACTTGTTTGTTATTTATCTATGAGGGTTTGGTTGATTTAGAAGTTATATGGTTTTGAAAAAATGATGACCACCAGTTTCACATTGAGGTTTGAAACCCAATCCGTTTATGCAACAATTATTGGGGTTGTGATATAAATTTTATATGATGAAAGGTCCATGGATTTATGTTTGTTTTCTCAGCCTCCCATGGTGGCTTGAGGAAATCTGGTTTTAAATGACTTTGTAAACAGTCTCCTACAAAATGTTTTTCTAGTTTGAATGGACATCTATAAAAAAAAAAGAAAAAACAAGGAAAATGAAAGTTGTAAAGTTTGACAGTCTTGAAATTTTCCTTGGGTTTTATATTGAGCACTATAAAAAAAATTGTGTCTTGGATTTGAATTGTTGACAGAGAAAGGTTTTTGGAAAATGATGGCAATGTCGATTTTAAAGTCAATAAATGTTATTTCATGTAATAGAACAATAATCATCTCATTCTCATTCATTATCTCACTTTCCACTCATTATATGCCCACCACCTTCCCAAATACATTTAATTTGTCCCCTGTTTTATTATTGTGAATTTCATTTAAAGAAAAAAAGAAAAAAAGAAAGGGACTAAATGATGACTGGTGTTGGAAGTTTGGATATAGAGACATTGTTTTTATAAGGAATTTACCTCTGCATTTGCTTGGACAATATTCATTGGTTGGTTCCTGTCCATGCTACCATTTTTCACTCATTACAAAGCCCCCCATCTTCCCAATAGCCCTATCACTCCCTATTCAAATGGAAATTTATTATTGAATTTAAAAGTATGATGGATGGATGGATTGCATGTGCTTTTGTTGTGAATGATAGAGCCAACCTTTTGATTTTATTTAGGTAGAGTATTGATGCATGGATTGTTAAGAGTTTTTCATAACTTGATT
>ML795090.1:286033-313029 GCA_009831015.1 Picea engelmannii
CCTCTCACAACAAATATGGTTTTTAATGTTGTTAATGCTATTTTCTTTTGAGGACAATCTTTTTATTTGATATGACAATATTTTGGACAACAAATACATATTTAGAGAGAGTTTTGGATAGCATGGATATAATGTTATTTTTGGATATAGTCATGTTTTATTTTTTGATATTAAAATATTGGACTATTAAATATTGGAATACGAGGATGGGAGTTACAAGGCAGAGGTTTGAATTAAATATTTGGGGTATTATACTTCATGTGTTGATGATTATTAAAAAATAAAAATTGGAGTGACAAGGGGTCCCACCTATTTAGTTATTATTTAAATAGACCCTTATGTATATATTATTATTTATTTTCCTCAACTAAATAGTTAATCTAATTAATCTTAACAAAAGAAAGGTAGTTGAACTACCATAAATTATTGAGAAAGAATAAAAGATCAATAAAAAGAAGATACAAGGGGAGAGAAAAGAAGGATAAATTATGATATAAGGTATTCTCTATACTTGTGAGATAATTATTTTCTTCATTCATTTTGAGTTTACTAGAAAGCTAAACCATCTTGATGATAGCAGAGTCTTATTGAAGGAAACATGATTCAAAACTAAATCATATCTTTCAGCAACTTGTTTCTAAAGGTGCATGGTTTATCTTTGGAAGTCTGTGTGTTCTTGTTTGTTTATGGATTATATTTCATGACTGATAAATAATATTTTTCAGATTCAAGTGAAAACACTTTTATGGAAAGTTGATCCAGATATTTAGATTCATCTTTCTTTTGTTGTCAATGTCTTTTTGTATGGTTCCTATCAGATACTTCTAAATTTGACTTTGGTCCCACCCTCGCAGGGGTTTGTAAAGAGAGTTTTTCTTTGTATCTTAGAATGAAGTTAATATAAAAATCAGATTTATGATTTTAGTCTGTTAGGGTCCTATAAATTATAGGAAGTCTGATTATTCAGGTTCCATCTGGTGTTTCTCTCATGAAATTTCCTGTGAAAATGTCATGTCACCATCACTAGAAAAAATCGACCTCCATCTTATAAAAGACCATTAAAAACATTTGAATATTTAATTTCACCTTCATTAAGCTCCTCTCCATCATCAAATTTTATCTCAATCACCAGGGCATCAAAATCCTCCATAGAAATCATTGGATTGCATCATTTTTCACAAATGAACATCACTTGGGAGACATTCATTCAGTCAAATATCTTTTTGTATTATGATAGTAAAAATACTAGAAAAATTACACCATAATAACCATCCAAGGATACTCAAAGATCCCAAAAAAATCACTTTTGGCACAACAAGAACAATCTACTCAAAACATGTCACTTGGAGAATCTTTGAAGGCACATTTCCTAGAAATGTCCTATTTAGTCATATTTTTTCCAGACAGATTGTGGACAATAAGAGATGAAACTTGGGAAAATGAAGGAGGCTTATTTCCAAAACATGTTCATATAAAAAAACCTCTTTTATTTTAAGCATAGGTATTATGGTTAAATATATATCTCAGGTCATCTTTGACCCCTATTGTTTGTTGTGCTTCTGGGAGTAGTTTTGGGAGATTGAATTTTTGGAAGCCATGGAGATGGATTTTTGTAGGATTAAAGGTTCAGTGGTCTTCTACACAATTAGGGATATCTCCTAAAAACATAAATTCAAATAAATAATGCTCAAAATTCATCCAAAATTTTCCTAAAACAAGACACTATGCTTCTGCAAATAGTCACTGCGCTTCTGCAGGTTTTAGTGACCAACTTCAGATTTGAATTGTGAACAAATGGGACAGTATTTTTGAAAACTAGAGGAAATTTTTGTTCCAAACATAAAAAATAAAAAAAAACCCTCTCATTTTTGTAAAATTACTTATGGTTAGAGATATATCTCTACATCTTGGAGCCTTATTTTTGCAGAAAACCCAGAAAAATTGATAGTTTTGGGCATGTACAAAAACGCAGTGCTGTGGCGTTGCGCTTTTTCCTCAGACCTAAAAATGCCAAAAAGTTGATATTGGTGGATAGATAGTACCCTAAACATGTCATATATCTACTTTTAGTTCCTTATCAACAAACAGGTTGGGATAAAATCCCCCAAAACAGGTCAAAAAATCACTCTCTGCCACCTTTTTGCACCAGGGGCTGCGCTTTTGGGAGTAGCTATGGGAAAATGAAATTTTATCCCTCATGGAATGTCCATTTGGATTTATTGAGGTGTCTAATGACAAATAAACAACCTAATATTTCCAATGCATCTTTCAGAAGTAAATTTGGAGCATGGTAAGGCCTTCATAAGTCCTTCACAAGTTGGGCGCTGTGTTTTTGCAGATTGATGCTGCGTTTCTGGGAAATGTGACAGTTTTTGAATTTTCTTGGTCAAAGTTGATTCCCATTGATGTAATTAGAAATATAGTGAATGAATATGATGTAATTAAGTGTCATGGGGTTGAATTATCTTTTTCCATGTGTATTTGGTGATATTGAATGATTGTCAAAGTCAAATTGAGTTAGTTGAGCTAAACTGGGAAGTCTGTTTTGACTTTCCTAGCTTTGGGTATTGTTAGAGATATTTTTTTGATTTTATACTAGGAGGTAGGATTCGACCCCTTAGACGGGGATTTTTTTTTTTGTATCTATATGTAGACCCAAGAGATTCAAGCAAATGTTTGGACCTAAAGGGAGATATGATAGTGAAAAATGACCATTCATTATAAAGACTGTCAGGATGGTTTCAAGTGACTCCTTTTGATGAATACAAAGACATTTATGCTTCAAGATTCATGTGTCATTGTTATGTGGTGAATTGTTCCCTTATGTAATATGTTTTCTCTCTGGTTTCACATTATGCTATCTTTCTTTATTGTTTATAAGAATATTATGTTCAGGATTTGTTTCAAACACCCTGTTCTTGATTTAAACAATATTCATGTTTTTCTTCTGAAGTTTGAATGTAGAATTCAGATATCACTTCTCCGCATTTGAAGTGAAACCTAATATGTTCCTCTTTCCACATCTCACAAACTATAAGGATCCACTAATATGATTATCTTTCCTTATTACATATGATCTCAGTTATTCTTTCATTGGATTACCTTAGACCTTTTTGACTCCATTTATCCCAATGGCACTCTTTTGTTGTCTCAACCAAAAACTAAAAAAAAAAACCTTATAGCCTCATAGCTAGCCTAATATCCCATCCAAACAAAGTTAAATCATACACAGAGATCCCTCTCTGAGTCTTGGTGGGCTATATCCTTGACTCCAAGTGGTTTTGGGGTTACCTCTATCCATTTCTCTCTTAGCTTGAGAAACTACAGAGTGCTAACATAATGACGACCATACTGGGGAACTGTTCCTCAGAAAGCATAACAAGTTCCAGATATGATTACTGATGATGGACAGTGATCATACACAAGAAGGTTGAAATTATTCACCTGGTGACTCCAATAAACTCCATATCAGTTCCAATTCAGAGACTCCACTGGTGGAAGAACCGAAAACATGACCAAGCAATCTAGAAGGATAAGGTATTCAGGCTCAACTTGTATTCAAGACATTTTTGGATTTATCTGTAATTATGTTCTATCTTATTCTGATCCTAGTCAAGAGTACATTGTTGAAGTTTACATTGATCATTTGCAAATTGATGATCCTTATGAGACTAAGCCCCAAGTTGTATATCATGTACATAATCATACACCTGTGCACATCCCAGATACACCTGTAGAAATCCCAGTGAGACATAAGCCTCGTGCTCTATCTCCTACTCTTTCTAAACCTCCAGATGGTTATAAGCCCACTTCTTTACCTCCTATACCTGCAAAATTCCTAGATAGATACAAACCTCTAGTTTTACCTTCTATTCTCCATGACCTCCCTGCCAATTATAGCAATAATGTGCCCAGGTTTGATGGAGAAAATGTGAAGATCACTGCTGAAAAGCACATCCAAAGTCTTGAGGATTTTCTTGATCTGTTTGGGGTGGAAGAAGATGATGTATGTATCAGGAGGTTTTCCTTATCATTGCAACGTAAAGTTAAAAATTGGTTTAAGAATCTTCCAGCCGCAAGCATTGATAATTTTCATCAATTTGTGAAAATTTTCTTAGATAGATGGGTGATCAGGGGAAATGTCTTTCTCATCTTATAATAATATGACCATTTGAAAAGACAACCAAGGGATACGGTACAACAGTTTTCAGCAAGGTTCAATAAGTTGTACCATTCAATACCTGCTGATATACGACCACCCCAGGGTCAACTCACTTGCATTACCCAGATGCCTTGGATCCAGAGATGACATTCCAATTAAGAGAATGAAACACTGCAACCCTTGAAGAAATGAAAAACATTGCAGTGGATGTGGAAGATAATTTGTTGAACAAAAGGTCCAAGCTAAGGGCAGAAGAGAAAGACAGAACAAAAAATGAACGGATGACATCTTCATAAGTGAAACTAGATGTTCTGGCAAACACTGTAAATGAGATGATGCAAAAGATTAGTAGAAAAGATGAACTTGTTGTTCAAAGATCACATGTTTCATTAGTTCTAGAAAATAAAAAGCTCACTTCTCTCAAATAGTTTGCAGCTCATCCTTGGCATCCTAAAACAAAAGAGGATTATTTCATGTACTCGATTCATAATATGGTCAAATATGGAGCTCAAAATCAGAGGGTGGTGGAAAAATCTCTTGAGATGATGTGCATGTTTGATGATATTGCATATATAGATGATATTCCCGGATATGATCATCAGGATGGTGATTAGATGGTCGATATTGAGGTTGATTGTTCAAGCCAACCACCATTATCTTCATGGGAAGAAGAATCCCTATTGTCACAATGCAAAGATGACAATCAGACTCTGCATACTAAGAAATACCGCAAGGAGGAAAACACAAAAAGTTTTCAAGTAAAAGAAAAATGCCTTCCCTTGTGTTTTGCCTCATTCCTGAGAGAACATTGCAAGAAGATTGTAAATAGAAAGGATGAGGAATGTTCTAATGAATCAATTGAGGAAAACATGGATGATACAAAACCTTTTCAGATCCAGAAGTTCGGTCCCTAAGTCATCTTGAATGTCAAATCTCAGATGAAATCACAGAGTCTGAAATAGATGATGAACTGATCCAGTTTGATTCCCTTCCCTTATGCTTTAATTCATTTCAAATTGTGAAAGGGAATATTGGTCACATTGTGGTTGACAATCATGGGAGAAATCATGAGGTGTCGGTAGAACCAATGTTGCAGCCATCTAAAACACTACATGACCCAATAGATGATATGTTGAATGGACTGTGTTTTCAAAGTCAGTTTCCGTTGACCTGTAATGATTTCAAAAAATGTTATGATATGGATATGATCAGACAGTCTGCTCCATTGTCTTGTTCAGTAGAAGTATCATTTCAAATCCCATCAGAAAAATTGAAGACATGTCAGGAAGCGCTTAAGGATGTAAATAGATTAAATACAACATCAAATCATGAAGTTGAGTTGGTTAAATTGGAATATCCAGAAATAGGTCAATTATATCTTGATCCTATAGATATCTATATGGAAAACAATTTCATCACAGAGCAACAATCCATTTCCATCATTTCTGTTGTTTTGCAGGTTTACCAAGCTCCCTATGATGAAGACCAGGCTCACAATCATTTTCAAGTACCCTTAACAGATTCAGTTCCGAGTTTGGTAAATAACAGTGAAAGAATTAAGGTATCAAATCCAATATTTGTTGATTATATTGGATATTTCATATTGATTAAGGTCATGCATTCTAAGGTTAGACTATGATATATGTACATAAATAAGATGGTCAGATCAACATCTTTCAAATAATTAGATTTACAGTGTGTAAATAAGCTTACTGGGTAAGCATGCTTTTCATATTCATTTCAGTGTCGTGTTTAAGACTCAATCAAGTTTGGAACAGGTGATACATTGATTTTCAGTCACAGAGGATTTATGGTCGAAAAGGTTGCAGTGGTGGGAACAAACCAATGGATAAGGCACTGATTTACGAATCCAAAGATATGATATTATTGACACCTCCTCAGGAGATTCCATCTCCAATTGGAGCCTATGTTAGGGTCCTATAAATTATAGGAAGTCTGATTATTTAGGTTCCATCTTTTGTTGCTCCCATGAAAGTTCCTGTGAAAATGTCATGTCACCATCACTAGAAAAAATCGACCTCCATATTATAAAAGGCCATTAAAAACATTTGAATAGTTCATTTCACCTTCATTAAGATCCTCTCCATCATAGAGTTTCATCGCAATCACTAGGGCATCGAAATCCTCCATTGAAATCATTGTATTACATTAGTTTGCACAAATGAACATCACTTGGGAGACATTCATTCAGTCAAATATATTTTTGTAGTATTATAATCAAACTACTATCCAAAGTAAACCATCAACACCATCCAGGAATACTCAGATATTCCAAAAAACTCACTTTTGGCACAACAAGAAAAATCTACTCAAAACATGTCACTTGGAGAATCTTTGAAGGCACATTTCCTAGAAATGTCCTATTTAGTCATCTTTTTTCCGGACATATTGTGGCCAATAAGAGATGAAACTTGGGAAAATGAAGGAGGTTTATTTCCAAAACATATTCATATAAAAAAACCTCTTTTATTTTATGCATAGGTATTATGGTTAAATATATATCAGGTCATCTTTTACCCCTATGTTTTGTTGTGCTTCTGGGAGTAGTTTTGGGAGATTGAATTTTTGGAAGCCATGGAGATGGATTTTTGCAGGATTAAAGGTTCAGTGGTCTTCTACACATTTAGGGATATCTCCTAAAAACATCAATTCATATAAATAATTCTCAAAATTCATCCAAAAGTTTCGTAAAACCGGACGCTACGCTTTTGCAAATGGTCGTTGCACTTTTGTAGATTTTAGTGACCAACTTTAAACTTGAATTGTGAACAAATGGGAAAGTATTTTTGAAACTTGGAGGATTGTTTTGTTAGAAACATACCAAATAACAAAAACCTCTCTCATTTTTTTAAAATTACTTATGGTTAGAGAGATATCTCTACATCTAGGAGCCTTATGTTTTGCAGAAAACCCAAAAAAATTGATAATTTCGGGCATGTACAGACACAACGCCATGGCGCTGCGATTTTTCCTTAGACCTACAAATGCAAAAAAATTGATATTGGTGGATAGATAGTACCATACACATGTCATATATCTACATTTTTTTCCTTATCAGCAAACAGGTTGGGATAAAATGCCCAAAAACAGGTCAAAAAATCACTCTCTGCCACCTTTCTGCACTAGGCGCTGCGCTTTTGGGAGTAGCTATGGGAAAATGAATTTTTCTCCCTCATGGAGTGTCCATTTGGATTTCTTGAGGTTTCTAATGACAACTCAAAATCCTAAGATTTCCAATGAATCTTTCAAAAGTAAATTTGGAGCATGGGAAGGCCTTCAAAAGTCCTTCACAAGCTGGGTGTTGAGCTTTTGTAGATTGGTGTTGCGTTTCTGGGAAATGTGATAGTTTTTGAATTTTCTTGGTAAACATTGATTCCCACTGATGTAATTCGAAATATAGTGAATTCATATGATGTAATTAAGTTTCATGGGATTTAATTATCTTTTTTCACATGGATTTGGTGATATTGAATGCTTGTGAAAGTTAAATTGAATTAGCTGAGCTAAACTGGGAAGTCTGTTTTGACTTTCCTAGCTTTGGGTATTGTTAGAGATATTTTTGTGATCTGATCCTAGGAGGTAGGATTCGACCCCTCAGATGGGAAAATTTGTTTTGTATCTATATGTAGACCCAATAGAGTCAAGCAAATGTTTGGACCTAAAGGGAGAGATGATAGTGAAAAATTACCATTCATTGTAAAGACTGCCAGGATGGTTTCAAGTGACTCCTTTTGATGAATACAAAGACATTTATGCTTCAAGATTCATGTGTGATTGTTATGTGGTGAAGTGTTCCCTTATGTAATATGTTTTCTCTATGGTTTCACATTATATTATCTTTCTTTATTGTTTATAAGAAGATTATGTTCATGATTTGTTTCAATCACCTTGTTCTGGCTTTAAACAATATTCATGTTTTTCTTCTGAAATTTGAATGTAGAATTTAGATAGCATTTCTCTGCATTTGAAGTGAACCCTAATTTGTTCCTCTTTCCACATCTCACAAACTATAAGGATCCACTGACATGATTATCTTGTCTTGTTACAATGATCTCAATTTTTCTTTCATTGGATTACCTTAGACCTTTTTTACTCCATTTAGCCCAATGGCCCTCTTTTGTTGTCTCAACCAAAAACTCAAACAAATGTTATAGCCTCATAATTAGCCTAATATCCCATCCAAACAAAGTTAAATCATATATAGAGATCCCTCTTTGAGTCTTGGAGGGGTATATCCTTGCCTCCAGGTGGTTTTGTGGTTACCTCTGTCCATTTCTTTCTCATCCTGAGAAATTATGGAGTGCTAACATTGTCTCACATGCATATCTGAGTGATATTGTTCAGATTTTAATTTTGTTCTTGTTTCTTATCCATGTACACACTTATGTATATGTCTCTCTCTTTTCTTTTTTATAGTTACATATAACATATAAAATCAGCCTTAGTCCCTAGTACATATTACCTGTGGATTAAGATATTGTTTTGAATTAAAGACTATAAACTCCAGGTAACATTCCCAACTATCTTTTCGTAGCCTAGCAAGATCTGAAAATGCTTGAGTAAGGTTCTTCATACCTTCTCCTCAACAGGATGCACTGTAGAGAAGGAGTTTTTAGGGTCCTAATATGTGTCATCTATGTCGAAATGATAATGAGGAAAACACATATATGTTTCTCACATGTCCATTCAAAAGAGAAGTATGGTCCGAGATCCACTTAAGAGTCCATCAATAGGGCATTTGGCATAAAGATTCTGTAAGTGAATGATTTGATGAGTTTATAAGGAAAAGGGATTTAAAGAAATGGATGACTCTTCCACCAATTGTGTGTTGGAGTTTATGGTTGGCTAGAAACTCAAGATTATCTGAAAACATGAATTCACCTCCCTTGATTGTTGCTAGATTGTCGGAGGAAAAGATATAAGAATATAAATTAGTTTTGACTAATCTAGTATTTTCCACTGACGAGTCTTGGTCCTTCTTTGGCAGGGATTTCCAGAGAGCAGATACGTTATGTGGTTTGGGATTTAACCTACACCTTTCAAATTTTGTTTCATATTCTTTCAAAGAAAATGATGGAGAAGGAACAAATAACATGGGGGAGTAGTTGGCTTTGTTTTACCAACTAAAGAGGTAAATTCCTTGAAAAGTTTTGGTGAGTCTTCTTTGATTATCAATTTCATCCAAGGAAAGACACATATTACTAATTTTTCCGTGTTTGTGTTAGCCCTACAAATTCAAGATATAGTGCAATCCTTTGGTCATATTGAAGCTCGCCATAAATTTCGAGAATTGAACATAACTATATCCATGGAGCAAACAATTATTTCATCATTCTCACAGTTGCTGGTGTCTGTTTTATTGAATAATTTTCTCGAGGACGGTTTCTGTGGTTCATTTCAGGAATAATTTCCTTTCCATGTGCGAGGAGCTCGAGTTTGTTAGATTGGTTCTTGACAGTATGCTGAACTTGCAAAACACATCCAATTCTATTAAACATTGGCTTGAAAGACTACAGAAAACCCTTGAGGATGCTGAGGAGCTTGTGGATGAATGCAATTGTGGTGACATTGATTTCCACAATTTTCTTCAATGCTATAGATTATCTTGAAAAATCAAAGGGCTTAACAAAATGATCAAAGGCATAAAGAAGGATGCATCCGTTGTGAGCTTATTGTGTCAAATGAATGGACATGAAGCTCAAAACCAAAATCAAGTGTGGTCGAGATCAGTGAGGGTTAGAAGTGTTGTTACTACTTTCCCGAAAATTGTGGAGCCATACACCGTTGGAACCCAAATGAATGTAAGAGCTCTCATTGACTTTTGATGGAAACTGATACTACAAATATCATTGGAGTGTTTGGAATTGGGGGAGTTGGTAAAACCCATCTGCTGCAAAAATTAGTAACTAGTGAAGGCGTCTAGGAGATCTCTGCGGGCTTGGTAATTTGGCTGACCATTTCCCAGAATCCTGTAGTTCAAAAGCTACAGGCTATGTTGTGCAGACAAATTGATTTGGATTTGGACGAAATTTCCAGCGAAAAGGAATCCAGGTTTGAAATTTGTGCATTCCTCAAAGATAAAAAAATCTTGATGATTTTGGATGATGTATGGTCTAGATTTGAGAGAATTTTGGAGTGTTAAATATAATGTAACCTCAACAGTCTGACTGTACACTTCCAGCCGTCCTGGCCAGCTGTACTTTCTATTCTTGTTTTTCTTGAGCCTATTTAGCTCAGCTATTTCCCTTTGCATAGCACGACTGCAGAACTTCCTCATGTACTCGTTTTTGTACTCTTCTTCTTATATTCTAATATACTATTTTCTGTTCTATTCTTTCTCTCTGCATTTCTTGCTTCATAATTTATCATGGTATCAGAGCTTCAGTAGTAAGCCTCTTCACACAAACTGGAGAGCAACACGATCCTCAAATAACACAGAGCTTTCACGGATCTTGAGAGCACGTGACATAATCTTTTTCACAAGGATTGGAGAGCTGTCCGTTCATACTCTCAAAAGATCCTCACAGAAAGCTCACGCGAGGAAGCAGAGCACTATACGCTCAAAAGATTGAGGAAGCGAAGACTGCAAAAGGAGAAAATCTAAAGAATCGTGAACATTTTCAAATTCGTAAAAGATTCACGAAGAAGAGCTGCAGGATGCAGGAACATTTAAGGAACTCAAAGAATTCGCTCAAATTCATTAAAGATTGTTGTAGAAGGCAGAATCGTTTAAAGATTTACCGGAATTCTCTCAAATCCGTCAAAGATTGAAACAGACAATGCTAAGTTTCAAAGAACTCGTGAAATTCTTCCAAATCTTTGAAATAATCACAAATTTTTCTTCAGCGGGAGAAAATTCCTTCAAATACAACAAAGATCGCGTCAGAGGAGCAAAGAATAGTCGGCGCAACAGTAAGATCCGTCCTTCGAAAATATATGAGGCAAAAATCCAATTCAGAAGAGATGAGGAGAGCATGGAAAAGGCAAAAGAATTTAGTCAGAGGACCGATAGCCATTAGATCCGCGAGAAAGTGCATGAGGTTTAGTCCTCTGGAGTGCACAGGAGAAATTTCGACTTGTGAAGTCGCGAAATCCTGATATCATCTGGACTGTCCATCAAGAGACACATGGCGAAATCTCGACCTTTCCCTGACTTGCAAGGTGTAAAGGTCAGAAGACAGCCGTGAGAATTCCCGAATTGCGAAATCACGGGTTATTCTGGATCGTTGGATCGAGATAGATCGTGAGCCATTGATCTGATCCGATCGCAAAATCGGGGATCGGGAGTTGGACGAGCGAAGGAGACTGCTCTCCAAAACCCCGATACACGAAATTCCGACATCACATATCGCGAAATCCCGAGAGGATTGTGAGCCATCCATCTCAGAGGACAAGTGGCAGCAGATCCAAGTGCCATCATTTCGGCATTTCGGAGTTCGAGATATCGGAGGTCTTGTTGACGAAAGGTCACGACACTCCACGACGAAAGTCCTGAAATCCTGAAAAGATCACAGTCGTCCATTCGTTCGGACATGTGGCGAAGATCGAGGAAACCGTCGACATCTCGGCTACCAGGGTTTCAAGTTGATAGAGGATTTGGAGTCGCAAGTCACGAAATCGTGAAACGACGAGGACCGTCCATCTTAAGGGGACGCGTGGCAACAATCTAGGCCTTCGGGGAAAGTCCCGAAAGGAAAAGCCATCGGCATTTCGGGAATCGATTTTTCGGGAGTCGAGAGACCAATAGGTCGCACGTTTGAGTCGCAAAACCACGAAAGGGACTGCGGTCATATCAGGAGAGGTCTTGTGGACCAGAGGTATAGCCTAAGGGGCTAACTAAAGTTAATGTCGTCTCGACAAATCGACATTTTGGAGTTCGTGGTTTCGGAATCTCTAGGACAAGAGATCTAAACTCGCGAAATAACGAATCGTGAAATCTCGAAGGGATTTGGATCGTCAGATCACAGGAATATCTGGACCATTGATCGGTGTTTCGGCATATCGGGGATCCCGCAGACAGAGGAACGGGCCACTTCGCATCGCGAAGTCCCGAAATGCGAAATCTCGAATCACAGAGTTCCGAAGCCACTGCAAATTACACACAGGAGACAGGTAATTAAGAATTTTTTTCTTTTTTCCTGTTTTGTTGAATTCTTTAAAAGATGGCGACATCTAGCAATTTAGGACCAACTCAGGGTCCGATTCTTCTTGGAAAGAACTATGAGTTCTAGTCTCTTCGGATGAGATCCTTCTTGCAATCACAAGAGTGTTGAGATCTAGTGGATCATGGATATGTGGGACTAGATCCAGCAGACCTGTCCGCCATGACTAATCAGCAGAAAATTGCTCAAGCAACTTAGAGAAACAGAGAAAATAAAGCTAAATTTTGGATTCAAAATTCTGTGGATGACTCGATTTTCTCAAAAATCACAGGCGCTGGTACTTTAAAACAGGTCTGGGACATCCTTAAATCTTCCTACCAAGGAAATGACAGGGTCAAAACAATTAAACTGCAGACCTTGAGAACGTAATTCGAGACTCTAAGGATGACAGAGTCCGAAAATGTGAATCAGTTCATGACTAGAGTCATGGGCATCGTAAACCAGATCAAACTGACAAGTGAAACCATCACTGATCAGTGAATTGTTGAGAAAATCCTCAGAAGTTTACCAAAGAAATTCAAAATGGTTGTAACAACAATCCTTGAATCCAAGGATCTATCATGTTTTTCAACAGATTAACTAATTGGTTCTCTGGTGACACATGAGACCAGACTGCATCTCACAGATGAGTCAATCGCCAATGCTTTCAAAACACAATTCTCCTTTAGCAGAGGGAGAGGCAGAGGGCGAGGCAGAAATCACCAAGGAAGAGGGAGCAGTCATAGAAATCCTCATTCCAGTGGAGGACATAGACAACAACAACCGAACCAACACTTCCAAGCACACAGACAACAAAATCAGAATTAGAGTTTTCGGCCTCAAAGAGGCAGAGGGAGAAGATCAAATGAGAAATCATGCATACAATGGTATTACTGCAAGAAGTATGGGCACTATGAATCTGAATGCAGGAAGAAGCAAACAGATCAACTCTCAGGCAGAGCACATGTGTCAAATCACACGGGAGAAACCTCAGGAGGTATGTTTCTCTCATTCCACAAGACTGAAGAACAACCTAAAAATCTCTGGTTGCTGGAGAGTGGATGCAGCAATCACATGACAGGTAACAAAGATTTACTTTCATGCATTGATTCTTCAATCTCATCTAATATTACACTTGGAAATGATTACTTAATCAAAGTTCAAGGAAAATGAATTGTTCCTATTCTTACTAAACAAAATGTAAAGAAAGACATAAACAATGTCTATCATGTTCCATATCTAAAACATAATTTTCTAAGTGTAGGATAGCTCATTGAACATGGCTATAAGGTACTTTTTGAGGGAGCATCTTGCAAGATATATGACAAAATCCCAAGCAGAAAATTGATTTCTGAAATCCACATGACTCAGAATAGGATGTTTCCCCTTACACTCAGAATTGCAAATCTGATTCAACCATATGCACAAAGTGCATCCACCCTGAATGAAACAATGGTTTGGCATACAAGATTTGGACATATACCATTTCAGAGTCAAATTCTTCTTCAAAAGAACTCCATGGTCAAAGGTTTTCCTATCTTTAAAGAGCAAATTCCCCCATGTGAGTCATGCATACTTGGAAAACATAAGAGAACTAGTTTTCCACAGTTTTCCAATCAAGCCAAACAACATCTTGAACTTGTTCACATTGACCTATGTGGACCAATGCAAATAGAGTCCATAGGTGGCAGCTTTTATTTTCTAACGTTTATTGATGATTTCAACAGAAAAATATGGATCTATTTTCTTAGACACAAGTCTGAAACTTTTGCAAAATTCAAAGAATTCAAGGCAGAAGCTGAAAAACAGAGTGGCAAATATATCAAAGCACTCAGGTGAGATGGAGGAGAAGAATACAACTCCAGAGAATTTGCAAGTTTCTGCAAATCACAAGGCATTATCATGCAAACAACAACTAGGTATACTCCACAACATAATGGAGTGGCTGAAAGGAAAAAATAGACAATAATGAATATGGCAAGAACACTTCTTAAAGAGAAAAGTCTGCCAAATAATTTTTGGGCTGAAGCAGTAGCATGCTCGGTTTATCTTCTAAATAGATCTCCAACCACAAGTCTAAAGATGAAAGTCCCTCAAGAAGCATGGAGTGGGACAAAGCTCAATGTTGCGCATCTAAGGACATTTGGATGCATAGCATACGCTCACATACCTTCCGAATTAAGGAAGAAACTTGATGACAAAAGTGAGAAATGTATTTTCACTGGATATAGTGAAACATCTAAAGCTTACTGGATTTACAATCTAATCTCCAAGAAACTAATTCTCAGCAGAGATGTAAAATTTCTGGAAAATCAATTCTGGAATGATTCAGAAAATCAACAAATGGACAGTCAAAATCCATTGCTGCCAAGTTCTGAAAACGCAGAAAATTTAGGACAGCAAGTACCTCAAACTATTCTTCCAAGATTGCAAGTACAAAGACAACCAAAAAATTCTTAGGATAACCCAACTTCTAGCAGTGAATCATTCTCTGAACCACAAAATCAGAGAACTCGAAGTTTGAGAGAAATCCATCAGCAGTTGGATGACTTTGAACAACACAACCTTTTTACCTTAATGTCATGTCAACCTACATCTTTTAAGGAAGCAGCTAAGGGGCCACATTGGGTTCAAGCCATGAACCAAGAAATTGACTCCATTGAGAAGAACAAGACATGGGATCTTGTTGATTTGCCAAGTCACAAGAAGTGTATTGGTGTCAAGTGGGTTTACAAAACTAAACTCAATGAAAAAGGGCAGATCGAAAAACACAAGGCAAGACTTGTTGGTAAAGGATTCTCACAACAACCTGGTACTCATTATGGTGAAACTTTTGCTCCAGTAGCAAGATTAAACACTGTAAGGACTCTATTGGGCATAGCAGCCCAACACAAATGGCAAGTATACCAGATGGATGTCAAGTCAACATTCCTGAATGGTTTTTTAGAAGAAGAGGTGTATGTAGATCATCCACCTGGATTTGAAGTCCAAGAGCAGCCAGCCAAAGTATATCGGTTGAAGAAAGCCTTGTATGGCTTAAAGCAAGCTCCAAGAGCTTGGTACAACAGAATTGACACTTACCTGATCAATAGTGGTTTCAACAGAAGTCAAAATGAGCCCACTCTTTACACCAAAACAGATCAGCATGGTAAAATTTTGATTGTAAGTTTATATGTTGATGACATGATCTATATTGGAAATCTTGAGTTAACAAATTTTAAACATGCCTTGCAATCTGAGTTTGAGATGACAGATCTTGGCATAATGAAATATTTTTTAGGGATTGAGGTTGATCAATCAACCAAAGACATCTTTGTCTGTCAGAAAAAGTATGCAGCAGACATCATCAAAAGATTTCGCATGGAAGAATGCAATCCAACAGAAACCCCTATACTCCTAGGCACAAAATTGAGCAAGAAAGATGAAGGCCCTATAGTGGACCCTACTCTGTACAAAAGCTTAGTAGGAAGTTTGTTGTATCTTATAGCAACTAGGCCTGACATTATGTATGCAACCAACCTTGTTTCCAGATTCATGGAATCCCCAAAAGATTCTCATTGGAAAATAGCGAAACGAATTTTGAGATATGTTGCAGGAACTCTCAATTTTGGCTTATGGTACACTAAATCCGATAGTAATCAACTTTCTGGTTACATAGACAGTGATTTTGCAGGCAACCTAGATGACAAGAAAAACACATCTGGACATGTTTTTCAACTGGGCACGAACCTGATCTCATGGGCATCAAAGAAGCAACCAATTGTTTCAATATCTTCTGCAGAGGCAGAGTATGTCGGTGCTACCTCAGCTTCGTGTCAAGTTGTGTGGCTGAGAAGAATATTGAAAGATATGTCACATACAAAAAAGGATCCAACTCCTATTTTTTGTGACAATACTTCAGCAATTGCTCTATCCAAAAATCATGTGTTTCACAAGAAAAACAAAGACATTGACACTCGTTTTCATTTCATCCGCGAGCTAGTCAATAATGGTGATATTGTACTACAATTCTGTGGTTCTTGAGATCAACTTGTTGATATCTTTACAAAGCCACTGGGAAAATCGGTTTTTTATTTTCAAAGACAACACTTAGGCATAATCAGTGCTGATGCTTGTAACTGTTGAGTTTAAGAGGGAGTGTTAAATATAATGTAACCTCAATAGTCTGACTGTACACTGTCAGCTGTCCTGGCCAGTTGTACTTTCTATTCTTGTTTTGCTTGAGCCTATTTAGCTCAGCTATTTCCCTTTGCATAGCACGACTGCAGAACTTCCTCATGTACTCGTTTTTGTACTCTTCTTCTTATATTCTAATATACTGTTTTCTCTTCTATTCTTTCTTTCTACATTTCTTGCTTCACAATTTATCATGGAGCAATTAACTGGGTTTCATAACTCAGATAACAGAAAATTTATCATCTCAAGCTGTGATCACAGTGTCCTCCGAAGGATGGGAGCCAATCATATAATAACGATTGAACCATTGAGAGATGACCAAAGCTGGGACTTGTTCCGCTATTATGCCTTTCGAAGCTGTGAGGCAATCGATCAAGTGGAGGAAACTGCCAAGTCCGTCGCTAAGGAATGCAAGGGGCTTCCTCTTGCTATTAAGACCATTGCAGTAGCAATGGTAGGAGAACAAGATCATCGACAATGGAGGCTTGCATTGGATCAACTTAGAAATGTTGACAGGAATTTTTACTCGACTCGTCCATAGAAAGAAACAGAGTTGTTCGTGAAGCTAAGATTGAGCTACGATGCTCTGCCTCTGTGTCTTCGACCATGTTTTCTTTGCTGTGCAGCTTTGCCAGAAGACGAGGAGACGATACCGAATATCTCATACAACTCTGGATTGCTGAAGGATTACTGGGAAGTGCCACTGGCAATAGGTGATGCTCTGACGTAGAAGAGATTGGGCGACGTTACTTGAATATTCTTATTGATAATTGTTTGATTGACATCGGCAAAAAAGACTGGGAAGGACGTGTTGTGAGTTGCAAGATGCACGACATCCTAAGAGACATGGCTATCTGCATTGCTGAAGAAGAAGAAAGATGCCTGTTCAGAGCGGGTATGGGTTCCAACAGCCTTCCGGTGCACCTGTTTCAGGGTCGTAGAAGAATATCACTGGTAAGAAACAACATCAGTTCCCTTCCTGAAAGATTTCATTACCCAAAACTTGGCACCTTATTGTTGCACGACAATAGATGTCTAAAACAGGTTCCAAATGAATTCCTAACAAACCTTCCGTGCTTGAGAATACTTGACCTCAGTTGGACTGATTTACAGTCATTGCCGGAATCTATAGGCTGCCTCAAATACCTCGTGAGCTTGAAATTGTGACGAACGAAGATCACAAGGCTTCCGAGGTCTGTGAAGGATCTCAAAAGGCTTCAGATAATTGATTTGTCTGGGTGTTGGAAGTTACAACATCTGCCTTCCGTGATGGGTAATCTCAAATGTATGGAGCACATGAATCTGAGTTGGTGCTGGAATTTAAGATATCTCCCGCGTCGCCTCTCTGCTCTCACCTTAAATTTCTCAAATTTGATTTGGGGGCACGAGCAACCTGCCTATGAAGAAAACTCGAGATTGGACGAGCATAAAATGCGTTTATCCGATCTTTGATACTCTGAAAGGCGTATACTTATTGATAATGGGCACAATTAATGATTTTTTAACCTTATTTAACTTTAAACCCTAATTTGATGGCTATGCATTGAAGATGCTGGCATATTCTTAGTCGTCCTCCAAAATCAATGGGTCAGATTTATTGTTCATAGCTCTTGCATTTATCAAGGCATCCCTTAACATGTTTACTTTTTAACATTTACCTAATCAGATTAAAAAATTACTGTAAAGATATGTAATTTCCACATTTAAATGATTAAGTAGGATTAAACTGTTCAACTAAACATTTCATATTACCACAGACGAATTACTAATTACCACAAACATTTTATGACACAAGTTCTCAGCCTATACTTTCGACGTTTTCAGCCTCGAGTTAGCAGCTGTGCTAGTAATATGAGGCAACTGAGACACTTGGACATTGACTGGAGCAAGGAAGCAATTAATGGGAACTTTTGTGGAGATGAAAACCCTCCGCTTGAACATGAGAATTAAGTGTCCCGAGAAATTAATATTAGAACATTGCCTCAAGGAATCGACAGGTGAAGCCGATTGAGGATTCTGGATTTGAGTCATTCTGGTGGACTGATAAGGAGTCTTAGGACTCTAGAGGAGTTGTGGCTCGCGGGACTGGATAAGCTGGAAGAACTACCAGCGTTGGAGTCGGGGTCGATGGCCAGACTTCGTGTATTGAGAATTATTCGATGTATTAATATTAGAAGATTGCCTCAGGGAATCGACAGGCTGAGCAGATTGAGGATTCTTGATTTAAGTCATTCTGGTGAATTGATAAGGAGTCTTAGGGCATCACAAACAGATACATCAACCTCTGAAAATTGGGAGAGGATCTGGCGTCTCCCTCAGCAAGTTCAAATTCACACACACTCTCGTGCACAAACTGCATCTATAGACTGCATCCACTAGAGGTCATCAGTTTCCATTTTTAACTATGTCATCGAAAAGTCCAGAGATTATGCTCCAAAAGGTGTAACAAAAGTTGGTCCAATAATTCCTGTACTTGGTTTTGTAATCTCATGATCAAAATGCGGAAAAGGGCCCTAGATTTTCTGGTGATAAATGTGAAAGCGATGTGCATTGATATTTTCCATTTAATTATTCAACATCTTTTACAAGCGAAACACTACCTATTTTTAGATTGCAACATACGCATAAGACACTAAACATGAAAGATCTAACTCACGTTCTATAATCTCGAATTGGGGCCATCGAGACATCTCAAATTGTGTCAGACTAAAGTTGCGATTACGATTTTTCTAAATTTTTGAATTTTAAAATTATGAGGTTAAGTTTTATTAAACAATGTTAACCGCTTCAACATAATTAAACATCTATATTATATTATTAGTCCTTGTCCATTGTATCAATGAGTTCTTGGATTTAAGAGATAACTCCTCGGATTTAAGAGGCCATTTAATTATGTACCCAAATAATGGTGGAAACATATGCATATACCAGTTTCAATGTTCGATTTTTGAAGATCACTACTATATCAGTTGGTGAGCCAAACAATTTGTTTTGTTTTTAGTTTCGAAACCATCTCAATTTTTTAAACACGCTAAGTTGATTTAAAAATTATAATTTTTGAAGGGATTTTTGTGTATGACATGGTTTTGTGTTCGAGATTCTATGGATTCTAACTAGTTTTAATTGTATTATTTTTTTCTAATTAATTGTAGTTAGTGGATTTAGATTTGAGAGTCAATTTTATGGGAGCATAGTTTTACTATTCAACATTGAAAAAGAATAACTATAACACTTAATGGAATAAATTGGATTGTGATTCTGTGCTTGGTATGTGGCTATGCTAAATTGAATATGGTTCTTTTTTAGTTTGATTGAATGATATAATTTGTTATAACTCACAAAGACTTGAATGATATACAGATTCTTCTCAACTTCTGTATTAAAATGAATAGTTTTAATGACTTGTTTATTTTTTAATAATCGACAAATTTACCTGTAACTTGTGTTTGCAATATTTGTTGAATAGACTAAAGGTGTTCACTAGTAGTGGCCTACCATATTAATTTATGTATTTCACAGACTAGTGCAATTAATTTTTTTGCTTCTTGCTTCATAGTGTATATCTCATGCATAATATACTTATAAAAAAATGGTATATAATATGGACGTTTAATTTCATCATTTATCTACTTCCTTATGCAGTACCAAGTCTATTAAGGAATTTATACAAAATTAATAATATTGAGTATTTTTGGAAAATTTTGGTCTATTCAATAATTTTTACAAAATTAATGATAACATATTTTTTAAGAAGATTTTGGTTTGGTTTAGATTTTAAGAAGATTTTGGTTTGGTTAAGGTTTTAACATACATTTTAGTAACAATTATATTCAACAACTTATAAAATAATAATAATAATAATGGGTTAGAGAATTTCATCTTGGTTTTGGTTTTAGGGTTACATTTTATTTGAGTAGATTCTAGAAAATTAATCATAATGAGTAGTTTTAAAATATTTTGGTTTGGTTTTGATTTTAAGATCTACATTAGATTTTGTGTGTGATAATAAATGTAAATTGAAATTATATCAACTAACATCTCTATATATTCATATACAATTTGTGAATATTAATGGCTTAAAGTTCTCTTATTTGTAAGAACAATATAGATATGTCTTGCAAATTTTTAGCGAAAAAAATAGTATATAATATGGACTTTTAGTTTTATCTTTTCTATGTTTTTATACAAAATTACTGATAGTGGGTATTTTTGGAATATTTTAGATTAAGTGATTTATGTATTTCACAAGAAGACACAATTAGTTTTTTTGCTTGTTGTTTCATAATGTGTGCCTCATGCATAATGCAACTATTTTATTTGTAATGTTCCCATGTTCCCCAACTTAACTTAGGAGCATTACTTGCAAAAATACACATAAATTCGAAAAATTCTTGTGTAAATTAGTTCATGTAGCTTATCAAATATTAATTAAATACATATTTAACTAAATTTTGATACCCTTAATTAAATTCATCTCCAACATTCTAAATGAACATCATCCAATTAAATAATCATCTACAACTACAAATAAAAACCATTTTCATACACAAGGTAAAACACAACCATTAAAATCATAAGAAACTCAGAAATAGATTAAAATGTTTGTGCAACCAACTACTTTAGAAGGACACAAAACCAAGCATAGACTTGTTGTTCCAAATTTCAACAACAAGTCACCCCTGAGCTAGGGCTATGAATCCACAAGATAAGGGTTCCTCTCACAATACACTCACAACTCAATATCACACAATCCACTAATATTCTCCTAGAGTTATCCCAAATTTCATCTAGCTCTCCTCCTCTTGACCTCCCCAACCCAAGGAATGTACCTCCTTCACTACTCTCAGTCCATCGGGCATCCCATTCATTTATCAGTATCTCTTTGGCACGAGTAACCATGAATCTCTCTGCTGGGAACTCACTTCCAGGAATCTCTCTGCTCAGAACTCACTTCCAGGAAAACTACCCAAAAAACAATAGCAAACACTTGTTTTTATAGTGCAACTCACACATGAGTTCACTCTTCAGGCATGACAACCTAACTCTTCAATTTCTAGCTCCAAAACACTCCAAAAACGCTCCAACATGATTCAAAATTCGCCCAACCTTCATAGTCTAGCTCTAATTCTATTTTTCCTTTCTCTCTGTTCTTTGTTCATGTAAAATTGGATGTGAAAAATCACTTACTCTCCCCCATACGAATTTCCTCCAATTTCCCAAGATAGTTGACTTCTCACTCTGCCCAATATTGATTGTACTACACCCCCATACTTCCAATAACCATGGAAGTGACTTCTACACCCACCCCTGATAGGTATTCAATGATTGGGATCTCATACTTTCAACCAAAAAATAGAAGGTTGTTTCCATGATAATAGAATTCAGAAATATGGTTTTGGATTAATACCCACAATTAATTACCTCTTTGGTCCCCTCTTAGACACTCCTAGACATTACTCTCTTGTGGAAAAATCATCCCACATCTCTATCCATATTCTCTAAAATTGGTATGACATTATATTTATTAAAATCATAAATACAATTCACATATTACATCACTTGGCCATAGCCATATTCATATCTACATTATGCATAAATTAAACTGGGGATTATAGTGGGAATGTTACATTTCCCCTCCCCTACAATTGTGCATCATCCTTGGTGCACACTATGCTCATATACATATACAAATTTACATCACCATACCAAGAAATAAAATTATGCAATATTACAACTCCAACAATAGTTCCAAGCAAAATATCATGTTCCTCTTAACTCGCGAACCCAAGGAATGCATCATTTGTTTATCAGGTCTAACCCAAGGAATGTATCATTCGTTTATCAGGGATAACCCAAGGAATGTTCCATTATTTTATTAGGGCCTCCAATGCGGTCGGCTAGGACTCTGAGATGTTGTTTTGAAACTCTAGATGCTCAAAATGGAGTCTTGCATTCTATTTTCTTCAAAATCGATTTTTTTTTGCGGGTATTACTCCCGCATAGTCTCTTCATGCTATCGAGTTGCATCTTCAAGACTGTAGTAGGTCCATTGAACCTTTACCAACCCTATGGATTTTCTCCTGAGCACTTTGACTTTGCAATCCATGATGCATATTGGTTCCACCCGAAAAATCCCTTCGTTTTCCACTTGGATCATAGTCGAATCAATTATGTGGTTAGGGCCGGGCACATATTTATTTAATAATGATAAATGAAAAACATTATGCACTCTCATGGATGTAGAAAATGCTGGCATGTATGCAATTGGCCCTATCTTCTCTAGTATTTCGAAAGAAACACAAAATCTTGCTGTCAATTTTAGGTAGCAACCCAATCTTATCGAACTTCTTTTTTCTTTCACTTTTAGGAAAACATGTTCGCCCACTTTAAAATATCTAAAAAATTTGTTCTTGGCTGCATAACTTTTCTTCCTGTCCTAGTCAACCTTTAAATTCTACATGATATTTTCCATCTGCTTTTCCATTTCTTTTAACAATTATGGCCCAATGAAATCTATATCTATTAGGTTATCCCAACTCACTGGTGTGTTACACTTCCTGCCATACAAAGCTTCAAATGGACTCATTTTTAATGAGGCTTGATACCTATTATTGGTAGAAAATTCCACTAAGTGGATATAATCTTCCCACTTTGATGGTCAGTCCATCACATACATCATGAGCATGTCTTCAATGATTCTACTAGTCTTCTCTATTTTCCTAGCTAACTCTAGGTGATATTTTGTACTGAGATTTAAATTTGTCCCAAAGCCTTTAAATAGCCCTTTCCAAAAATTTGATGAAAATTTTGGATCTCTTTCTAATACAAATTCCTTAGACACTCCATGTATCCTGTCAACTTCCTTCATGTAAATATTTGCAATGTTTGTTGCTTTATGTGTAGTCTTCACAGGAATTAAATGTGCAACTTTTGTTAATTTATCCACCACCATCATGATGGAATCATGTTACTTCATTATTCTAGGAAGCTTTGTAATTAAATCAATGGTAACCACTTCCCATTTCCACTCAGCAATGGGCAATGGTTGTAGCAGCCCTGTTGGATGTATATGATATGTTTTCACCTTATGACACTCTATAAACCTAGCTATGTAATCAACCAATTATTTCTTCATTCCTATAAAAAATTATTGGCTTTTTACAACTACAATTGTCTTTTGATATCCAGGATGCCCAATATATGGCACATTGTGCATTTCCCTCAACACTGTATTTTTTAGCTCTCCTGAATTTGACACATATATTTTTCCTTTATACATGAGCATTCCATCCTCTTTCAACTCATAATAATTGAATTTCTATTGTAAGTTTCCTTGTTGTAAGTTTTATTTTATTTTAAAATATTGTTGATCTAAATTTTCATCCTCTAAAATTCAGTCTTTTAAATTTGTGCTAAACATGCTAATGGATGAAATGTTCATTTCATGAGCTCTTTTGTTGAGTGTCTCATCAACATTATTTTCCTTGATTTTGATATTCTTAATTTCAAAGTCATACTCGCTCAGAAATTTCAACCATCTAGTTTTCCTAGCATTTAATGTTGGTTGTCCAAATAAATGTTTCAGACCACCATGGTTTGTTCTTAACTGAAATATTCTCCCCATAAGGTAATGTCTCCACATTTTTTATGCATGAACAATTGTTGTTAACTCCAAGTCATGTGTAGTATAATTATTCTCATGCTCCTTTAATTTTCGAGACTCATAGCATATCACATGTTCTTTTTTATTGAGGACTCCACTGAGCCCTTCCTTGCATGGATAAATGCATACCATAAAATATTCATTTGGATCTACAATCTTTAAGATTGATGCACTTGTTAAAATTTCCTTCAACTATTGAAAATAATTCTTCACATTTGAGAGTTCACTCAAACTTCACTCCTTTCTTTTGCAAAGAAGTGATTAGGCTTGCAATCTTTGAAAACCCCTTTATGAATATTTGGTAATATCTAACAAGACCCATTAATTATCTGACCTCTATCACATTTTTTTTCACTGACCATTCTCTAATGGCCTCTATTTTATTATGATCAATTGTTATCCCATCTGCTGAAATAATATGCCCCGAGTAGTGAATCTTCTTTTGATAAAATATGCACTTACTTAGTTTGGAATACAATTTATTCTCTCTTAAAACTTGCAGTACCATTCTTAAATGCTACTCATGCTCTTCTTAGGTCTTGGAGTAGATTATAATATCATCTAAGAAAAAAATTTAAAACTTGTTTGGGTACTCCCTGAACACTCCATTCATCAAGCACATAAAAACAACTCGAGCATTTGAGAACCCAAGTGGAACTACTATAAATTCATAATTCCCATATCTTGTTCTTAATGTTGTCTTGTTGATATCCTCTACCCTTATCCTCACTTTATGATAACCTAATCTCAAGTCAATATTGAAAAATATTCCTCCACCTTTTACTTGATAAAAAAGATCATCAATCCTTGGAAAACGATATTTGTTCTTTATTGTGAACTTATTCAGTTGTCTAAATTCAATACATAGTCTTAAGGTTCCATATTTCTTATTCACAATAAGGATTGAGACTCCCCAAGGTGACACACTTGGGTGTATATACCCCTTCTTCAAAATTTCTCCAAGCTTCATCTGCAATTCTTTCAATTCTGGTGTTCCCATTCTATAAGGTGTCTCGGACACTGAGAAAACTCTTGGAACCAAATTAATAGAGAATTCAATGTCTCTCTTTGGTGTAAATCCTTAGATTCCCCCCAAAAAATCTTAAAAATATTTTAAGACTTGATGGTCTTCAATACTTGCCACTTTATCTATGGTTTCCTCTTCCATATGGGCTACAAAAATTTGACATCCTTTCTTGAAACTCTTTTTTAGTTGCATGGATAAAATTTCTCTAACAAATATATCTCTCAAAATGCCTTGAATATTTCCTTGTTTCCCTTCCTCATCGTGACAAATTATTGTCTTGTTGTAACAATCTAGAACAACATGGTGTTTCTCCAACCAATCCATGCTAATTATACAATCATATGAACCTAATGGTATGATGTTCACATATACCTTTGTGTTGAGTCCACTCATGTCTATTGTACAATCTTTAACCAAATCATTGATCTTTCCCTGAGCCCCTGTGGCTAAATGAACTAACTAATATTTCTTATGCTTACTCATTTTCAAGTGAAATCTTTCAACAATGTTAGAGTTTATGTAACTATAAGTAGCTCCAGAATCAACTAAAATTGCTATGATATGGTTATTGATCTTACCTTCCACTTCAATCATGGGGGATTGGTACTTTTCTTGCTTGTTTTCCAAGGCTGCATAAATCCTTGGCATGCTTCCTCCGATATCTTCAATTGTTTCATCCTCCTCAATGTTGTGGACAATCCTAATTCTTTAACCTTTATGAGGGAAGTCCCTATAAAAGTGATTTCCCTCACATTACTAACATTGTACAAGTTGTTGCCTTGGCCTTTTCCCAAATGAATTTGTTGTCTTGTGTTCATTTTGGGTTAATTGTCCTTGCCGATTTGATTGTGAGTTGTTCTAGAAAAAATAAGGCTTAAAACCTCTCTTCCTTTTCTCTTTCTTACTCTTCATCTAGTCAGTCCAAGTCTTTTGGAATACTAACCTCCCTTTGTTGTCCTCATAAATATGATTTTATCTTCTTATGGTCTCCTCCAAGGTCTAGGGGTTATCATATCATATCTTATCACCGTCGAAAGAGTGTAACCTACTAAGAAACCTTTGGATTTTGACATTCTCATCCTTTATGAAATCCACATATATCAACAAATCAAAAAATCTATTCTCATAGTCATCCATTGTCATGCTTCTCAGCTTGAGATCAAAGAACTCTTTCATCTTTCTTTCATAGTAATTCTCGTACAAATATTTCTCTTGGAAATATCTTTTGAACTTCCTCCATGAGACCTTCCTCTCATCAAGGTGTTTTTCTTTCTTAAGCTAAGCCCACCACATGGCTACCTTTCCTTGCTATTGGTAGGTTCCAATTAATTTTTCTACCTTGGAGGGATAATCATGTAGCTAGAAATATTTATTCATTTCCAACAACCATGCCTCAGCCTGTTCTCCCTTCCTGTTATCAACATTGAAATTTGGTGTCTTGATTTTCCTGAGTACACCTTGCAAGATGTTTCCCGTGGTCCTTCTCTTTTGTCTCCTCACAAGGTACACACTTGGGATGCTTCCTAGACCTGAACTTGCATGAGCTCTCCTAGTGGATTTCTCTAGGTAGTGATGGTGCCTTCTCATTCTATTTGATTTCCTGTCATTCACATGTTCATCCCTTCTATTATGGGATCTAGATGATGTAATTTGTCAAACACTAGCTTCTTGATTTGTGTTATAGTTTTTATTGGCTTGCTTCTGCAACATGTTCAAACTTTGAAGTATCTCTTCCTGGGATTTCATAATATTTTCATTATATTCCCTATAAATCTCCACTTCTCTCTACATGATTCTCATAGTTAC
>ML795090.1:314843-341618 GCA_009831015.1 Picea engelmannii
AAAAACAAAACTTGTGAAGAATTTTGTTAGCTTTCCAATGACTATTTTTCAATTTTTTTTTATCACGATTTGATATGTCAATTTTACAATTGTTTAACAGTATGTTCCTTAAACATGAAAGGAATGATAATGAGTAACTTTTTCTACAACAATATATCTATAATTAAACTTATGTTTTTAAGAAACGAATTATACTGCAACAATCTACAGAGAATCTATTTTATTATGACTATAATTTTGAATCTAACGAATGAATATTATAATTTCTAGAATTTTTTGAAGTTGACCAAGCTGAAAACGTTGCAAATTTTAAACACATGTTTTTCTACACCTTGTATCTATCTTAATTTTTACTTAAAACTAAAATCTAAATATACCCTTTTGAAAAGAACAGTTTAAGGATTATGAATATATTTTTTTCTAAATTTTCCTCTGTATAGTTTTAGAGATACCGATATTTCATTTCACCGAATCATAATGTCTGCTAAAAATATTGTGGAGTGATTTTTTTAAAATATTAAATAAAATTAGATAAAAATAAACAAAATGAAAAAAAATTATAGGAATTGAAATTAGATTCAATTTTGGAAATGTTGGTGTCATTTTAGAAACCAAATTCTGAGTATTTGCAGGAGTCCGCAACCTCCGAAGTTCATGTAAGGTTGGGGGAATTCTCTGGTTTCTGAATAAAGTCCCAATTTTTAGTTTTCGGCCGAAATAATATTTCGGCCGAAAGGTTCATTTTTAACGGAATCCGTTAAAAATAAACCTTTCAGCCGAAAAATCTTTCGGTCGAAATATTCTTACCGCAGGAAAAACAATCATCCAAAACAATCTTGTACACGACTATTGAGGGCACCTTCAGGTCACCGTTCGATTTGACGTGAAAACTTTCGGCCGAACAATGTTTCGGCCGAAAAATCCTTTATTTCGGCCGAAAGAAAAAAGAATTCGGCCGAAAAAATGCCGCGAGAAATTTTGGAGACCCGATTCTCACAAAAGTGTTACCCAGCTTCATGATTTTACCCATCTTCCTCTGGACCTTCCCAACCCAAGGAATGTACCAATAATCCCTCTGCTTGGAATTCAAGGGAATTCACTGCTAGGAAAATTACCAGGAAAACACCAAGAAACACTTCTTGTTACAATGCAACTCACACATGAGGTTACTCTTCAGGCCTCATGACTTGACTCTTCAATTTCCAGCTCCAAAACGCTCCAAGATGCTTCATAATTTTCCCAACCTTCTTAATCTAGCTCCAATTTTGTTTTTCCTTGCTCTCTTCTTATTGTTCATGTAAAATTGAATGTGAAAAACCGTCTATTCTCCCCCATATGTATTTCCTCTATTTTCCCAATATAGTTGAATTCTCACTCTACCTAATGTTGATTGTACTGCACCCCCATGCTTCCAATAACTATGGAAGTGACTTCTACACCCACCCCTGACATGTTCTCAATGATTGGGCTCTCATACACTCAACCATAAAATAGAAGGTTGTCCCCATGATAATATAATTTGGAAATCTAGGTTTGGACTAATACCCACAATTAATTACCTCCTTTCTCCTATCTTAGACACTCCTAGACATTCCTCTCTTGTGGATAAATCAACCCCCATTTCTGTCAATATTCCTAGCAGTTGGTATCACATTATATTTATTAAAATCAGACAATTCGCATATTAGATCGCTTGGCCATAGCCATATTCATATCTACATTATGCATAAATTAAATTGTGGATTATAGTGGAGATGTTACTATGTCACTAGTACATATGGGCTCAAAATGCGACAAAATATTTCTGCATTTCTATAATTTGTGGAAAAATGCATTAAAATTTTGTCTTTCTTTTAATTTTTTTTGTTTGGCCCCGATTTTCGTTGATATAGCAACAAATTCATAAAACCATCTCTATATCCATGAATCTTCGTCACTATAGCGACACTTATGCCACACGTGTGAACCAAACATGCAGTGCAACGGGTATTGACTTTTTTATGGACCTGGATCTGGTCCTGAATTCCATTTTTGGAAGGATAGACACCAGTTCCTTTAGAATTTGTATGGTTTATAGACATTTGAGGTAATATCAACTTTTTATTATAAAATAATAATAATAATAATAATCTAATTTTAAGGCCATGACCAATCCAGACACCAAATTGGTGGATGAGACCCCCTTTTTTGTGGGACAAATGACCCCTTCACCCAACGACTTGACTGGTAGAAGTATTAATAATAGTGTACAACTTGAGTAGGACTAATGGTTAAGAACCTGTATTTCCTCCTCAGAGGTCACATGTTCAAATCATGTGGGGGGTAGAGTTTGTACATGTTGGCCCATTGTGATAAGGTTAGAAGGGTAGACGACCCTTGGATTAGAGGTCCACCCTTGTGGGCTTCGAGAAATCTTGTCCCTTGCTAAGTCACAAGTTTTTGGTATATCTTGCTTGAAGGATGTTGGATATACTCTTGGGTTATTACCCATGGTGAAAAAAAAGAAGTATTAATAACAACGTAGAAATTTTTTTCATTTATATTTTTTCTTATCACAAAATTAAGATGATATCAATTTTACTTATAAGTATTAATACCAGCGTAGATCCATTTTAAACCTCGATTTATCAAGCACCAAGAGGGATCCAATTTCTTAAGGTGTAATATTTTTATTATTAAATTAATTGTTTTTTAGCAGACTTTGTTTATTTTTAATGTACATTTATCTAACATAACACAACACTATGGCATCAACATCTCCCCCACACTCGACTATAGAGCACCGTAGTCTCCGTACACTTATATGTAAAAATTCATTAAATTTTTAAAATATTTAAAATATAATTGTTTTATTTATTTTGAAAACAAATTTGACAAGTTATATAATTTATACAAATTTTCATAATTTATTAAACATTTATTTCTTAATGAGAACATAAACATTAACATTAAATATTAACATTTATTTCATAATTTTGTTCTTATATTCTTATAAATATTAACATTAATATTATATGCAAGTAATTATTAAATTGATGATGATAATGATGATTAATGTTTAGTTTAAGAAAAGTAAGGAATTATTTGTTTTGCTTTAAAATTTTATTTTTGTGCTCTAAAAACTTTAGGAGAAGTGTTCCTAATTCACTATAGTTTTGATGAGTTTAAAAGTTAAGAAAGTTGGTCTAGTAACAAATACTTTGAAATTGCAATTTAATGTGGGTGTTTAAGAGAAAGTGCTTTTCATTTCAACCCTCTTAGTATCACAAAGATGACAACTTCTTTCAATCTATGACATTTAACATATTTTAGCAATGGTCATTCTCTTATTTATGTTAGTCAAAATAAAATAAAGATACACTTTTGATCTTTTAGATTAGGGTTGATTACCTCCTTAGAGTATCTTAATTTTCTTCTATCCTCTAATTATTTATCACACCACAATTTCTCCTTAAATTTAGATGTAATAATATTTTTAATATTGTTACTATTATGCAAAGTGGAATTTTCATTTATTCTTCAATGATTTAACCAAGACTTTTCATCTTTATGCTTACCGGGCTTGAGCCATAAGTAATTTTAACTAGATTTCGAAGGAGTCTTCAAAAGCCTCTTGTCTTTCATGTTGTTTATCTTGTTCTTCTACATTAAATACTTAGCCATAGCCATGCTCTTGATAGGGGAAATACTCACTTTTATGAAAATGATAGGATAGGGTGTATTGCCTTTGATTTTGAAATTAAAATTCTAAAACATTTTTGGATTTACTCTATCTTTCTCCATGATTCTCTAAAAATGTTGCAACCCCAAACTTCACATCTATTAATATCATATTTATTAATTAATTTATTATTTTATAAAATAATTAATTGATAACATAATTTCTTTTTATAAATATTGATACTAATATATATGTAAGTAATAGTTATACTAACATCATATTAATAATCTTTTTATTTTATGACAATATGGGGTCGAACCCTCTTTCGAGAGATGTTTAAGACAATTAGAGAGATTTAGTATATTGTACAAAGGATTCCCTAAGAAAAAATGAAGTTTTTGTCAGGTACTTGTAGCTCACCATACAATATTTACAAAGGAGACTCTCATTAAAGGATGTTTCTGGAGTGTCCACGCAAAATCTAGCCGCTCTAGATTTTTAGGGATCCTTATACACTAGATTTAGCCATGACAATATGCTGGAAGGTAGGAATGGATCTAGGGTTGTGGACCCTGGTCCGAATGATTACTCTGAGAAATGTAGAGGTATGGTGGGTGAGACAAACGAATGGAATGATTTGACAACAAGCCCTTGTGGGGAGAACCATAATGGGGACACTTCCTCTGGTATTTTCACTTTGATTGAAGATTTGGTGGTTTTTGGAGTTTGTAATTCTATTGATTTCGTGATAGTGAGGGATGGGGGATTAGGGTTTGTTGATGTAGATTTGGGTTTGGATCGATTGCAGAGGTATTCTTTGGAACACCCACAGACCCTCACTCATAAGAAGAGGAGGAAAATTCTTGAGCATAGGGGGGAGGAAATAGACATGGTTGTGGGGAAGGATATTAACTTAGATGGAATTATGGAGTTGGATGGAGAAATGTTGGTCACGAAATTTGTAGGTCGCAAGGTTGCATACGCTAGATTGGGGGCTTGGATTTTGGAGTTGTGGTCTCTATTGTTGGGATACTCTAATTTTCCACATCCTGTGCAAAGGCTGGATATGATTTATTTTTCTCGATAAGGAAGATGTGGAGAAAATTTACAAGGCGCAATGGTTATAATATTCATCATTTTTGGTTCTGTGACATTGGATGCCACTTTTCGACCCAAACGATGTTGGGTCATATGTCAACCCAATTTGGATCAAAATGCTTGGATTTCCAATGGAATGGTGGTCATTGGAAGGATTGATTGCAGTAGGGGATCATGTAGGTGGCACCCTGACAATTGATGAAATTTACAAATATAATACAAGGCATACAGTGGCTAGGGTTCTGATTAATCTAAAGATAAAATATGGAATTTTAGACTTTGTGGATTTGGTGTGTGGTAGCCACAGGTTCTCCCAACCTTTGGATTACACAAATTTCCTTTTTCCTTGTGTTTGGTGTAATAAGGTAGGCCACCTTTTAGAAGAATTCCATTTAAAATAGTTTTAGAAAAAATGGGTTTTGAAAGGTTTCGAAGTTGATGTGCTTCAGAGTGATGGTGTTGGAAAAATTCGACCATTCATGATCCAGGTGGATATGGGTGGCCACTCACTATTTCCAATTGGATCAAAATGGTTTTCTGGCAATTTTGGTAATTTACTATTTTTAGCAGTTTTCACTTCCGGAGTCGTTTTGAGGCCCTAAATGATGTTTTTTTTTTTTGGGAAAACAGGTTTGAAAAATGGAATTTCCTTCAATATTTCATCTAAAATGAATCTCCTCGACGATACCTTTCCAATGGGCTAACATACGCCTAAAACGAAGATCGTATGCAAAAGTTACGATCCCAGGAAGTTGATGTACTAACTTACCCAAACGTGGCCCACATGACTTTTGGCGCTTCATCTCCTAGGGTTAGGTTTTTGGATGTCTAGGGTTTTTGGAATTCCTTCTTTTTGTAAAAATTCCTTTAGAGCCTCATTGTAATCATCTTCTTGCGAATGAGCACAGTCGTCACATCTCCTCTCAGAGATAATCCATCACCATTCCAACAAGCTTGTTTCCGCTGCATTTTACAGTTTCAGTTTATTTCATTATTGAATAGAAAACCAATTTTACTGTATCTCTGTTATTTTGTGTTAAGAACCTGTTAATAATTTGTAGTCATTTCGTTCTGCTCATAAAATCCGGATCAATTCAAACGATTAAGAAAAAGGAATTATGTTTGGAAAAACAAAAGGTCACAAAGGTTTCAAAAAGACCAATTCCCCACTTAAGATTGGGTATAGAAGATCTATTGCGAGAACTCAATACTCAACAATGGAATTTAAGGGTTCTCTTTGGATGAAGACCTTGATTGCAAGGTGCCCAAGTTTGCAGAGTGGGAGAAGCCCATTTCCCCTCCAAGTATGATATATGTTGACCCTTTATTATATTTCATGAATGGTGATACTTTGAGGGATACATATTTTGGTGAATATGGGGTTTTTTTTGTTTTGGATGGTTGTTTGAGTCACCCTATAAACCCTATCCTAGTGAGTAACTTGAAGGTTTTAGTTTTTCTTGATAAAGTGTCTCTCAGGAAATAGGTGGAGACATTGTTTTTGGGAGGTCCCAATAACTATTGGAAATCACGCCATTATGTTGATGGGGAAAAAAACCTCTGCTAAAGAAACAATTTCACTTTCATCGTTGAGCATGAGTGAGAGGGGGGAGGGCCATATGACATTAGTCTAAGAAAAGAAAAAATTGTCATGGATTTTGTTATGTTAGGAGGTATAGGATTTGACTTGGATACATGTCACTTTCCACTCTACGTTGGTAGACCGTCAACTCTCAAAAGGGCATAGGAACAAGAAATTTGGTAGGTGAAACAAGAAAAATAGTTGTTACTAACTGGTGTACTTAGAGGTAAGAAAACCCTTCGATTATGTTTGGATGAAAATCCTTTCACTGAATATATGAGGCCTCATGGGGGAGTGTTTAGACCAATTCCAACTTCCGAGTTTTCCATCCCATTTCTATTTTCCCAACTTCTTTTTTCCATTTATTTTCCCTCTTCTATACTTACTTGAATTCCCCTTTTCTTTTCTCCCTTCTCTTTTCCCTTTCTAGTTACTATACTTAACCATTTTTCAAAAAGCGATGGGTTCGCGGGTTGGCAGACTCACATATATTCACCTCCATCCATACTCCCATATCACGAGTCCGACTGACAGCCGTGTTATTATATACTTAACCATTTTTTCCAACCGCGGGTTCATGGGTTCAAGATATCACATTCCAATTTCTGTGATATCCATTTTTCACCCAAAGATCCACGATCTAGATTATGACCGTCAGACTCATCACGAGTACTGAGATCCTAAGTATTTCATTCCTCTTGTATCCAAGTCTGACCGACCTCTCTCAACTCTTAACTTATTTTCTATCATTCACAACTGTAGGTTCGCGGGTTCCCAGGTTTGAGGGTTCACAAAAGTTCCCAAATCCTAATTGCTCTCGTCCATCCCCGCCACCTTAGTGATTTTCCCAATATGCATTTAGTATGGTTTAATGCTAATAATTCATCATGCAGGTTCCGTAAATATTGTCATTAATAAGAGAAGGAATCAAGGAGATTTCCAATTAAACCGCATTAAAGAACAATTTAATGAAGATTATATTATTTTTATCTCTCTCAAGTGCTCATTTAAAATATTATCTAGTTAAAATAACACTCTCGTCAACCTATGGCAGCAACAGATACACAACAGTTTTGCAGTGATACTTTGAATATTTTTGGGCACGAGGACTAGAATTCTTAGTGGTCCAGAGTGTATTCTTACTATTCATATACCTCTGCTCAAAAGGAAGTGATATGGAAATCCAAAATTGTTCGTGCAGGGTGTGTCCCTTGTTGGTCATGGAGCCTAATTATCTTCCTAATTTAGAGGCCTTTGTTTTCAACCGTGTTTATACCCCATGAACAATTTACACCCCGGAAGAATGTACACTCCACGTGGGAAAGTACAGGGGGGGATTTCCCCTCCTACGGGGTCCAGGGGAAAGCGGGCCCCTGGCAGGGGTTCAGGGGTGAAGCCTTGAAAGGAAAAATTGCCTTGTAAATGTATATGGTAATTTCATAGTAAATCTGGACCATTCATTATAAGGTTGCTGATCTGAAGATAGAAGTTATGTTAGGCTTTTTTTCTCTAGAAGGAAACCCTCTTTTATGAGGGAAATGTATTGTGGCTATGGATTATTACGAATATTGTATTATAAGTGAGGATACTATGAGAGAAAGAAGAGGAAGTTACAACAAGTGGTTGTAGGTTGTATCCCTTCATTTTCTAAATAATAAAAAGGAAGGACCTGGAAATTTCTCTGGTGGACATAGCCCACACTAGGTGAACCACGTATCTTTGTGTCTCTATTGTATTGTGTATCTTTTGTGGTTTATTTCTACATTTGTTTTTATTTTATTTCTCCACGATTATGTTTTTCTAACAATTTGTATCAGAGGGAAAGGTAAATCGTAGGAAAAGACGGTTCCTGGTTTGAGTGGGAGCAATGGCGGAAGATGGAAAGTTTAGGGTCGAGAAATTTAACGGCCAAAACTACCAGTTATGGAAGATGCATATGGAAGATTATTTATATCAGAAGGATCTATTCCTACCATTGGGTGGAATAAAAAATAATCTGACGACCATGAAGGAATAAGGATGGGATGTTCTTGATAGAAAGGCACTAGGAATGATACGGCTGAGCCTGACAACGTCGGTGGCTTTCAATATTTAGAAAGAAAAGGCAATGAAGGAGCTGATGGATGCATTGGATAAACTTTATTAAAAAACCTCGACATCCAATAAAGTACTTCTAATGAAGAGATTATTTAATATGAAGATGTCAAAAGGTGGGTTTGTTGCAGATCATTTAAATGAATTTAATACGGTTACTAATCAGCTAAGTTCTGTCAAAGTGGACATTGATTATGAGGTCAGGGCTCTTTTAATATTGTGCTCATTGCCATAAAGATGTAATGGCTTGTTCATGGCTGTAAGTAACTTTATCTTTGGTTCAGACACTCTAAAATTTGATGATGTTGTTGGTGTTATCCTTAGCGAGGAAATGTGATGGAAAAGAATAGGTGAGACATTAGGTAATTCGTTAAACATGGAGAACAAGGGAAGAGAAAAGGATAGAGGAAAGGGCTTAGGGAACTGCGGGAATTCTAGGAAGGGTAGATCCAAATCCAGACTTGGAAAGATAGAGTGTTGGAATTGTGGGAATAAAGGACATCTAAAGAAAGACTTCAGAGCTCCAAAGAAAAAAAGAGATGGACAACATGAGAAAAATCAGGAAGCAAATGTAACAGGTGATGTGTTACAAGATGCTTCAATTATTTCTGTAGATAATATTTCTGAGTCTTGGGTAGTAGATTCAGGGGCTTCATGTCATGCCACACCCCATAGGAAACATTTTTTAGATTATGTTCAAGGTGATTTTGGATAGGTTCATTTGGGTGATGATGCACCATGCAAAATTGTTGGAATGAGAAAGGTAAAAATAAAGCAAAGGAATGGAAACCAATGGTTGTTGAAAGAGGTAAAAGATGTTCCAGATCTAAGGAAAAATATAATTTCAACAAGGTAGTTTTCAAGTGAAGGTTGTATATCCATATTTATAGATAAGGTGTGGAAGGTCACCAAAGGATCATTAGTGATAACAAAAGGAGAGAAGGTAGGTACATTGTAATTATGTACTAGTAATACTGACTCTTCTATCTCTTTAGCTTCTACAGGAGTGGATACAACACTGTGGCATCATAGGATTGGACAGATGAGTGAGAAGGGGATGCAAATACTTCACAAAATAAATTTGTTTCCAGATCTTAAACAAAATTGTTTTGGATTTCTATGAGCATTGTGTTTATGGAAAACATAAGAGAGTCAGATTTCTTAGAGTCAGAAAAGAAAAGAAGAGTGAAATGTTAGAGATTGTTCATACAGATGTATGGGGACCATCTCATGTATCATCTCTTGGTGGATCTCGCTATTATGTTACTTTTATTGATGATGCAACTAGAAAAAATTGGGTTTATTGCATTCGACAAAAATCTGATGTTTTTGACACTTTTAAGAAATGGAAATATTTGGTTGAGAATGAGACAGGAAAAAGGTTGAAGTGTCTCAGATCAAACAATGGAGGTGAATATTGCAACAAGGAGTTTGATTATTATTGTTCATACCATGAGATTCATAGAGAGAAGACAGTTCGAGGAACACCACAAGAAAATGGTGTGTCAGAAAGGATGAACAGGACACTCATGGAGCATTCAAGGAGTATGAGATTGCATGTTGGTTTTCCCTTACATTTTTGGGAAGATGTCGCAGATATTTTTGTTTACTTAATCAACAGAGGACCTTAAATCTCTTTGGATGGTAGAATTCCATAGGAGGCATAGACAAGAAAAAGGGTAAACTATTCTTTTTTGAAGACTTTTGTTTGTGAAGCATTTGTCCATATTGATAAAGAAAATAGAACAAAGATTGAGGAAAATTCCAAGAAGTGTAACTTTATTGGATACAATGTTAATGATTTTGGTTATCACTTATGGGATTATGAAAATCATAAAATCATTAGGAGTAGAGATGTCATATTCAATGAGAAGGTCATGTACAAAGATCAGTTGCAGGGAAGGATACAAGAAAAATAAAAACCAGAATACATAGTGCTTGATGAGATGATTGAAAAAGAAATTCCAAAGGTACCAAAAAATCTAAATGTACAACAGCAGGAGAAACAAGTACCTCAAAATCCTGCAAGTGTTGTTAGAAGATATGCCAGGTTAAATAGACCCCCTCAACGATACTCTCCTTCATTGTATTATTTATTGTTGACCGATTCTGGTGAACTAGAATGTTATGAAGAGGCAATGCAGGTAGACACTAAAAAGAAGTGAGAGAAAAGAATGAAAGAGGAAATGGATTCCCTAATAAATAAACAGACTTTGGATTTGGTTCAGTTTCCTGCAGGAAAAAGGGCATTACAAAATAAATGGGTTTACAAGTTGAAGGAAGAAGATGGAGGCAAAAAGTGGTACAAAGCTAGACTTGTTGTAAAGGGGTTTGCAAAAAAGAAAGATATAGATTTTGATGAAATATTTTCTCTTGTTGTTAAATGAATTCAATTAGAACTATTTTAAGTCTTTTGGCAGTAGAATATTTGCATATTGAACAGGTATATGTAAAAACAACTTTTCTCCATGGGGATTTGGAGGAAGAGATTTATATGTAGTAGCCACAGGGGTATGAGGTCAAAGGGAAGAAGAATTTGGTATGCAGGTTGAAGAAGAGATTGTATGGCCTAAAGCAAGTTCCAAGGTAGTGGTATTTGAATTTTGACATGTTTACTATAGAACAAGGTTATAGTAGATGTCATTCTGATCACTGTGTTTATTTTAAAAAGCTATAATTTGGAAGCTATATTATCTTGCTATTGTATGTAGATGACATGTTTGTTGGAGGGTCTAAAATGCAGTATATAAATGTGCTCAAGAATAAATTATCTAATTCATTTGCAATGAAGGATTTGGGTGCTGCAAAGAAAATTTTTAGTATGAGAATAACAAGAGACGAGGAAAATCTCAAATTGACATTGTCTCAAGGTCAGTACATAGAGAAGGTGTTGGAGAGGTTTAGAATGCAGAATGCAAAACCAGTTAGTACACCTTTGGCTAACCATTTCAAATTAACTAAGGAAATGTGTCCCAAGACACAGGAGGAGATATAATACATGTCCATGGTCCCTTATTCATCAGTAGTTGGCAACTTGATGTATATGATGGTTTTCACAAGACTAGATATTGCACATGCAGTGGGAGTTGTGAGTACATATATGAAAAATCCAGGTAAAGAACATTGAGATACAATAAAGTGGATTCTCAAGTATTGGAGAGGTACTTCTACTAATGCATTATGTTTTGGAGGTTCAAACACTGTTCTACATGGATATGTTGATTCAGATATGGAAGGTGATAAAGATAACAAGAGGAGCACCACAGTGTATGTTTTTACTATAGGTGGAACAACAATAAGTTGGATTTTGAAACTACAAAAGGTTGTTTCACTTTCAACAAAAGAATCATAGTATGTTGTTTCTACAGAGGAGAGGATTGCAGGGATTTCTTGAAAAAGAATGAAAATGGCCTGGACCTTTTGTCTGAGTTCTAAGAGAATCACACAGCTGTCCCATAATATATTACCAAGATTCAGGTCGAATCATTTAAAAAATGTAACAACCCAATTTGATTGTTTAATTTTCATAGTTGTTAATTTACATTTAATTAATTATTAAAATAAATAAGTCTTTTTATTATTTTATTATTAAAAGGTAGGCAAAGTAATTAATCAAGGGATAATATTGTTGGGGAATTAATGAGGGGGATAAAGTAGTTGGGGAATTGAATGAGAGGGGAGGATAAGGAAGAGGGGAGAGGACTTGGAGATGGGTCTTTGTTTTGGGGAAAAATTGGGAGAAGGAGGATGAAATTCTGAAAGAGAGGAGGAAATTGGAAGAACAATTTGTTTTGTGGAGCTTTTACAGGGCACTGGTGTTGCTGGGAACTTTGGGCTCGGTGGCTAGGAAACCGAAAGGATTCCTGGAGCTCGGGAGCTAGAGATGTTGTTCCTAGTTGGCTGGGAGGTTAATATTCAGTTGGGCCGTTTTTGCAACAATAAGTGAACCAGGGGCTAAATCAACCAACTTGCAGGTCGAGGTATGTGGTTTACTAGTTGGTTTGTTTTTATTATGATGTGGATGTGATTATGATGTAGCTATGATTATGTTGTTTACCAGTTATTGCATATTATTTCAGTAGTGGATTAACATATATTTATTTATTTCAAGGCCGTGTAATAGGAAGGCCTTACAAATGGTATTAGAGCCTGGTTTCAAAATTGAAACCTAGTGCTTGAACAACCACTTAGCTGTGAAAACCAGTCCCTAAGATAACATGTAACCTACAACCTAGAAACCATTATTTACAAGGATAAAATCCCTAAGGAACCCAGAGTTATGAAGCCCTAGAAAATCCCTAATATGAATATTTTGATACCAACTGATCTGGATTTATAAAGGCTAACTGGCAGTGTTTGGATTACATAAGTCAAACTCTTCACATTCGATGCAAGTCTTACTACTCCAATCTTGTACCCATTCTGTCATTTTTTTATCCATGTATTTAGTGTTTGCATTCAATATAATATGCAGGACTAACAGAGGAATTAAGTGAAGAAGACAGTGAATTAAAACAGAGCTTCTAACATGTGTACAGTAACACCCAATATATATAATTTTTTACATTGAATAGAAGCATAATCTTTGTTCTTGGGATTTCCCTTGTTTTGGGTTTTATTCTTGTGGCTATTTGGTATAATTAAATGCATTTGTCATTTTTCTACGCTAACAATTCTTAAGATGAAACCCCAAAATAACAATAGAGAAAGAAAGAAATGAACATAGTAAACGAGCATTCATATTCAGTTTTTTTTATAATGGAGAAAAACCCTTTTTGGAAACCAAAAATTCCATTGTTTAATCATAAAAGGTGATGTGTGTTACAGTACAAAACAAGTTGTTACCCACTTTCCACTCGTCCCTTTCAGTGTTGATATTTTACAGTCATATGTCATGAATCCTCGGTTCTGCTTGCCTCTGTATGCAACTTTGGGTATCTAGTAGAAGATGTTGTAAACACTTTGTTTTGTCTCTACTCTCCCGCTTGAATGACAACCCCTTTTATTTTATTCCTGTGCTGCTCCCTTGGCCAGGAAATTTGTTGGAAAATTGCCTGTTCTTTGGTTGTTTGGTGGTTAGGCTCACATGGTACCAACGTGGCATTTTCCATTTTCTTTCTTGGTCCTTTTATGGATCATACCTCCCAATTTTGAAGGCTTTTGGTCCCATAAAAAAACAATTAATTTGGTGGGCTACAGTTGCATTCCATTCTAAAACTGCTATTTGGAAACATTGCCTCTAACGCTTGACTACCTTGTGGTTTCATAACTATCATTACAGGTTTGTTACTTGCATTGACTAATCTCTTGGCTTGATTAAGCGAAGCTAGATATATCTTTTTCTTACCTTTATAGGCATTAACTATAAATGTCTTTCCATCTTGAATTCATTTATATTTATGCAGTATTCTAAGGTCTAGGGAATCATGATCCAAATAAGGGCTGCCAAGCACTACGTCACATATATCTCATGGGACTACATCATATTTGATTTCATCAATGACAACACCGAGATGGTAAATCCAAACTTACAATTTCCTTGTGACTTGCAATTTGTTTTCTCTTTGGAGCCATCCCAATGGATAGGGTTGTGTATGCTTATGAGTTTTCAATCCCAATTTCCACAACAGTGCCTTCAAGATCATATTCTTTTGACTTCCTGGGTCAAATAGTGCAGTGACCTTTATCATTTTTCGTCTAGATCTTGATGTAGAATGACCATTCTTTCTTAGTGTTGAGCTTGTTCAACTCATCCTCATTAGCTGTTGGGTTCTGCATGCTCATAAAAGTGATTTTATCATTCGGATAAGAGCTACATTTCAATTATTGTCCCTCAATATTGGTGAGAGTTTGTTTGGGAAGTTTCCTTCAATTTTAAGGATGCAATTCCAAGTGTAATTTCCTACATTTTTCTTCAGTACTTCCATCTATATTGCAAAGATCACAATGATTCTTGTTGTTTTCCTTGGAATGTGCAATGTCATAATATTCATCCTTTTGTCTTTCGCCACAAAACCAAGCACTAAGCCACGAGGGAGAAAACGGTTCCATTTGCTAAACACCCGAGTCTACAAGATAAGCACCCAAGAGCTATACCAAGTCACATGTCACCTTGGCAACCAAAACTAGCTACCAAGACCAAGCACCAAGTCTAGCTCACAAGGGGCGTTTGTTCTGCACTCTTTATCCAAATACCATGCACCAAGTGAAGCAGATGAGGAAGGAGGAGCATAGATTGTGCACAATGGGTCATCGAACCCTAATCTCTGTGGAACCAAGGGCGTAATCATCCAATCAATACCACAACATATGCCACCACAAGTCAGCACCCAAGCTCAGCCCACAACGCGTGTTCCTTTATCCACAACATTAAACCAAAGCACCAAACACAATTTAGTGCCCAAGACAGAGACCAAGCGCCCCCTCACAGTTTTGAGGACCAATCTCTAAGTCCAAGTATCAAACCAAAAACCAAGCTCGAGCTTAAGTCACAAAGAAACGCTCACAACAAGCCTAAAAAATACATACCAAGCACCAAGCACCAAGCAACACACCAACGCACATAGCTCCGAGCATCTACCAACACCATAGGGAAAACTTCGAATCCCTCCTCTCCTCCATGAAATTTCCTTAAAACACACCATGCACCCAAAAAAACCATTATTATCACCACCATAACAAGAAGATGATGAGGATAACACTTCAAAGAGAGTAATAGGAAGCCTATCTTCAACAATCATGGAAAACTGCGCAAGCCCAAAGCTCAATTCAGAAGTTTCTTATTCTACATATGCATATGATGAGAGGGTTTATGCCAATTCTGGTGGATCCGTGTTCACTTTGAGACCTATTTTTTGGAGATTAAATATGAGAATGTCCCTCACCATGGCCATAAACAATGTTGCATGAACGATAAAAAAAAAAAAAAAACCAGTATGACTCCTCCTTTCCACGCCTTTGGAAACTGTGATAAACCCTTGCGTCCATCCCAAGACCGAGCACTGCGCCTCCAATCCCAAGTGCCCAAGAAAATCACGCTCACAAGAGAACCAAGGGAAGCCTACAGGTTATCTTAGTGCACAAAGCACCGAGGAGAATACCCACAGGTTTGCTCGCATGGACTCTAAGTCCACAAGACACTAAGGAGATAGCCACGTCGTGCCACCCTTCGAACTTCTGGTTCAAGAGAAATAAGAGGGAGGGCCATGGAAACACCCTCCAGGCAGACGACCATGGAGCCAGGGCCGCGCCCTCAAACCCCTATGACCAGAGATAAATTTGGAAATGAAAGAAATTGGAGAAAATGAGTATGATATGGGGAAACCTGATCTCGTTTTGTGTGTTTGCTTGGGGACTAGCAGAGAAGGCACATGGGCCTCTAAGACACATGTAGCCTAAAATCCCTTTCCCACGCTACATGCTCCTTTTCAAAACCAATTGGGGTATATATTATTATTTATGCATTTAAATTGATTTGTATTAATTAAAATAAATTTCAAAAATTCTTAATTAAATTTAATGTTTTTTTTTATTATTATTATTAGTAATATATATTTTTTTAAATTTCATTAACTAATATATATATATATATATATATATATATTGCTATTTATTAATGTTATTAAAAGGATTGCGATTAAATTTTAGGGTAATTCATAAATGCACTTGGTAGGTTGGTGTAGTTGATAGAGCGAGGGAGATAGTAGGGTATTTAGAGATAATTAATCGATTATGGATGCCTATTTAGATACTCCATAACTTATAATGATGTATAGGCAGATGTGCCATAAATGTAATACGAGATGTACTTGGGGAGAAATAGTGACAATAAGTAGCCAGAGTAGGCACATAAAAATAAATGATGATAAAGAGTACATCACAAGGTTAATGATTGTATGAGGAAAATATAGAGATAATAGAGGATATGAGATTATGATAAGTATAGTGATCCATGTATATAAATGATAATAATAGTGTAAGATGACAATGAGCAATAAGGTAAAAGGAGATTGATGATACCTATACATAGGTAGTAAATAAGAATAAAATGTGTGATATTGAATTTACACAAAATGAACAATGGTTCAAATAGATATATAATATAAGTAAGTGGATGAGAGGTAGTAATAATGGTAACAAAATTAATAAGTGCTATTGAATATAAGTAATTATATGAGAAAGTAACCGAGGTGCAATGGATACAAAATGTAAGAAAGTGTAGAATATAAATAAGTTGAATAAGAAGGTAAGAATGTGTAGAAAATGATTAAGTTGAATACATTAAAGCAATAGGAAGCAAGATAATATGAGAAAATTGATAAAAGATAGGGGATGGAATATAGAATGAAAATGGTAAAATTGGTAGTATAAAAGACAAGATGATAAAAAGAGTAAAATACATTGTTAAGTATTACATCGAAAGATAAGAATGGCGTAAAAATATATGCAAACACATAAATGGTTGATGGGATATGAAGAGATGAGTGTGTGTGAACATGAGAAGAGAATGTGAAGGGAAGAGTATAGAAAATACAACTAATAAAAATACAAGGGAATAGATAGTAAGAGTGGTCATGGAATATGTTAGGAAATGGGAGAAGATCTTATTTTGGAAGTACATGATGAGTAAGTAATATATAGTAGTGGAGTTGGAACAAAGTAACATACAATGTAGTAAGAGGGCAAGTAAAGACTTGAGGGTAGTAGTGACATACAAAGAAAAAATGAACCACAAAAATAAGGTAAGTGATATAGTAGTATGTACAGTCTAATGGATAGAAAGTTTGAGAAGTATGTGGGTGGGGTGCACATAGTAATAGAAGTCATATATAGTTAGGTAGTATAATGACGATGAAAAATGAAGTAGATGAGAAATAATACAAGGTAATAACAAATATTTATACAAGAAATACAATAGCAAAGATAGTAATATATACACAAATGATTGTATAGTTAAGGGTTTTAATAAAGAAAGAAGTACAAATGTGGCGCAGACCCTACCCCCACTTATCTTTGGGGCTGTGCCGACCTCCCGGTCTAGGATCGTTCTTAAACGTCTGAGTCAAATTGACTCTTCGGTTCCTACTGGAACCTGACAAACTTTGTCACATGTCCTTATTTCTCCAAAGTGCGGGTCCTCTTAACCCCGTGACTCTCTTCTTGGCCCTTTAAAGAAAGTTTGTAGCAACACTCACCCTCCGTGCCAGGCCCTTTCTATCACGTGACCTTGGGATGTGTCCCTATGATCAACCACACAAGTCACTTCGGGTTTCGAGCTTCGACTCTTTCCACGACAACCAACTCTTATATTCTCGAACTCTGAATCATGAATTCAAACGGTGCAAGGATTAACGGTCCCCGTCCCTCCTTTCGATCGACGGATACGATCGCTTCGGACACCGGCCTTCATGAGTTTTCACTTCTCCTAAATATTTCTCTCTCGATTTTCTAATCAAAGAAGTGTTGACCCAACTCCACATGTCCTATCCTAATGGATGGCTAGGATTGTTGCAGCTCCCAGATCTTCGAGTATTATCTCGATGTTATCCTCCAATATTTACCGCAGCAATACTCCTCCATCTTGTGTGGATTTCTTCCATGCGTCCCTTCTAGATCCAATGGTCTGGATTCAAGCCGTTCTTCACGAAGATCCTTGTTTACTCTTGGCAAACCTTCCAGAGCTCCAACTCTCAGATCTCCTGATATCCTTCCACTTGTCTCCTCCCGACAATGGACGACTTTCATGGTCTTTGGGACTTCGTAAGTCCTCAACCCTTTTTGCACAGTTAGTGTAATTTGATTCTCGAGACTTAGGTTGTTCTCAAACTTCTTCTGCACTCCTTGTAGAGTTCTGTGTAAACTCTTCTATGACTTTGCTCGGCTTGAAATCTTTCAAGGTTCCCAGTTCCTTTGAGTCCTTCAGTGGAATTTTTCTTGCCCTCTTGGCAGCTTAATGCCCTTCCTCCTAAGCTTGTAAGATGAACTTACAGTGTCCCTGGCGCACTCCTTGCGCTCGACTGAGATTTTTGACAAATTCTCCCTTAGCCTTCCTAGAAGTCTTAAGGAATCTCCTTTCCTTTGTCGATGAACTCTTGCATAGCCTTCCTTCCTCATAGTGTTCAACAACCCTTGGGTTCTCTTACGGATTCCAACACTTCAGAATGTGTTGGCTGAGTATGCTCTCGTACTTACTCTATTCCCTCCTGGTAGAGTGTTACAAAGTATTCAGTAACTCTGCATTGTGTTTCCTCCTACACAATATTTCTTTCCAAGGTACCCAACCACCTTGAAATTTCCTCCCGAGTCTGTGATTTATCTGGGTGTTCCCTCCTGGCAGATTCTCTTCTGACTCCACTAAGTTCAGACACACACTCCTTGTATCGGCTCACAGAGTTTCAAATCTCTACCGCGCACTCCTTGCACTTAGCCTAGAGAACTAGACTTAATCCAACACACTCACAGATAGAAAATTGTATCTCTATCCCTGTAGACAATTTATAACATACATCTATAGCTCAATTGCATACGAATGACATTCACAACAAAATATCCATACATCCATTACACCGAAATTGATAAAAAGGAAAATCTGTTCCTTTTCTATTAATGGAAGAATGCCAATTTACAATGTTTTGAGTCTAGACTGCATCTGAGTCTCAGCTCTCATCAACCTCTCCAAATTGGTTTACAATTATTATTCTACAAAAATCTAGCTTCAACCCCTTCCTCGGACATAAAATATAAATATTTGTACAAGAGGGGCCCGACGAGCTTCCCTCCAAGGTAAACTAGTGGTGTCTAATCGCCATTCAAAATGCCTGACTACCAAGGCAGATTACAATGATGGAAATCTGATCCGAATTAGATGCAGATACCTCCTACTGTCAACCACTTAATGATGACCTTATCTCCATCTTGTACGAAGGCACAACTTGGATCCTCCAACTTGCCAACATTAAATGCCTTGATCTCGCTTATATTTTTGAAGGAAAAATGAGAGGGAAATGACTCTCCCTTTATTGAATGTGCACCACTCATGCTAATCAGTTGGCGCGTGCTGAGGTGGAGCGATGCTCTTGCATCACACTCCACAACTATGAAAATTCACGAGCTCTGGCTCATGAGATTCCCAACTCTGTTGAAATCCTCTTGGATCCCAAAATTCTCTTGGAGTTGTCCTCCTGCTCCTATGCTTCGCTTCTACTGCTCCTACATCTTCCTTGCTACTTGTGCAGGTTCCTTTCTGTCAAGATTCTCCTTGCTGACAACTTCTTCTGTTGACCTCAACATCAACTCCCTTATCTCCTATATCACCTCTTCCAACTACTTCATCGACTGGTTTTTCTTATGCAGTCGACTCAGATGCAACTCCTCATGTCGCTTCATGGGTATATCATCATGACCTCCCATGTTGCTTTCATCTTTTGTGACACTAACTGGCCACTCTGCTACAGACTCCAACTCTGCAGTCTCACCACTGAACTGTTGTTCATCTACCTCTTCTGATAGACTAACTCCTATCAGTTCTTCAATTGGTTCTATTCCAGCTTCCTCCAACTGCAACTCGTGCTGGTGTATCTCCTATGGCATGGCTATCTCTTGGCAGCCACCTTCTGGTTCTAGACTTTCCAAACAATCCTCCAGTTCCTTTAACTCCATTTCCCACTGAGTGAGTAACTCAACTAAGTTCTCCTCTCCTGTTGGGATAAAATTCAGTATCTGTTCCTCTTCCTCCATGATAGTCTCAGATTGTTGTCCTTCTATTGCATCTACAACATATGTGCTAGCCTCTCCTCGGCTTCTTGGCAGGAATATCTCGACTCCTCCAATGACTAGAACGTTCCTCTGATCCTTCTCCTCAGTGGTGGAAGTATTTAAGTTCTCATCATCTTCATTCACATGACTCGTAGTTCCACATGAATCTTCATATGGATGAGACCTTTCTTCTGCCTCCTCTCCATTTTTTAACAACCCTTGCTGACATGAACTCTCAGCTAAGCTCATATCCTCTCCATTTCCCACTTGGAAATTAAGGATGTCTCCTTTTCCCTCTTGGCAGTTTATGAGATCAAATGAACCCTTCTCATTGTCCACCTGGAAACCTACAAGATTCTTCACATATCTCTTTCCCTTTCCATTGAGTTTTTTGACATCTCTCAACCATCTCCTCAACACCTATTGTTGCTATCGGGCCAACAAATTTCGAAAGTTCCACTTAGTTGTCCTTTTCAAAGGCCACTCGTATCTCCAACTCACCTTTTCTTCCTGCTGCATCTTAAATTCTAACGTCTCCATCTTTGCTCGGATTTCATTGAGATCCTTGTCTATTTTCGCTTTTCTTTTCTGCGGGAAGACTTCTCCTCGACCGTGCTCATAACCTCCAATGACCATATTGCTTCACCTGCAACCCACCTGGCTGTTTACCATCTGCTGCACACCTTGCAACAGTCTCCATAGAGCATCACACTCTGTCTTCCTTCACCTTTGCCTACAATATGCAGAAAATCAAGCTCTGATACCACTCCTAGCGCATGGTGAGGTGGAGTGATGATCCTCCATCAAAATGGAAGTGTATAGAGTAGAACGATGATGGTTAAAAGTTAACAATAAAGCAATAAACAAGTGTTAACGAGACTATAAAATACGTAGTAAGAAATGGAATAGGGAAAATAAATAAATTTGTAATTAGTGATTAGAGTAATGGATTCAAAGATGAGGAGAGCGATGTATAATATGTTGAGAAAGCAAAGACAATATAATTATAATTGAATGAAAATATATAAAAATTATATGGAGAAGTGTAAAGATATGTTATAAGTGGGATTCAAGAATAAGGTGAAAAAAAAAATTAAATAAATGAGATCAACTCAGGTAATGGTAATGAATTGATTATGAATATTAATAGTGAATGAGTTGTAAAATAAGGGTGCAGAGTCGATGGTAGTTGAATAAGACAATTATGTGAAGGAAATTATACAAATGGATGGGATAAATAATGATGTTTTAAAGTAGGATAGAAGGGTGGATAAAAGGTAGGAGAGAGGTTAAATATGGAGCTAGAATTGAGTTCAAAGTGGATTGGAAATGCATGAACTAGCAATATGATGTATTATATGGAAGAAAAAAATGGTAATAGTGGGTTAAGCATAGTGAAGCGTGCTATGTAAGTGATAAATTGAATGTGTTCTATAAAAGTAAGAGAATGTAGTTGGAGTAAGCAATAAAAGGTTTATTAGATAATGAGATAATATGATAAATTTACAAATAATATAAAGTATTCGTTAAGTTAAGAAATGATGATGTGCCTACAAAACCAAAAGTGGCAACGAATGTGATGGTGGATGGACATGTGTAAAAGAAATGCTAAATAAGACAATGCAGTATAAGGAATGTGAATGAACTCTAGAAGTGATGTTAAATAATAATATAATGAAAGCCTAAGTGATACCATAAGGGCCTATGTTTTGAACAAAAACTTGAGTTCAAAACGATAATGGAAATGTAATATTAACAAAACTTGTGCTTATTTATGCATTGATTTTTCAAGTCAATTTGATTTCATTACTAAGGAATAATGGCAGTTAGTGCAAGTGAATAAAATAATTACTATCTACCACCAGTTTGTATGAAGATAACATTAAAGTTAAATCCAAAATTTTGTTAGAAGAAATGCATTCTCAACATAACATTTATGATGTTCACTTAAAGGGAAATTTCCCTAACACTATATAGAAACCAATTTAAAAGTTGAATGATAAATGAGGAATGTCCATCCCACTACTAGACTTCTTTTGTAGTAAGGGGAAGGAACTTGAAAAGTTCTAGTGATGCAACCAGAAAAGGCTAGGGGCCAAAGTCGATAAGTATCATGTAGGTATAAAGGATAAGGTTGAGATGTATGAACAAAAATTGCGAATAAATGAATTTCTTAATATAAGTAATTATAAAATGTGGAATGGACCCTAGTAAGAAATTGATTCTTGACCTAAAGATGCTCACTAAGACATGGAAGACATGATGCCTTCGAAACATTTATGTGCCTTGTAATACTCAGATAGGTAGAAAACCTAGTATACTTCGATTATGATGAAGATAATCACATACTCAACATTCCCTCATCAAGACCTAATCTTTATTACTTAACAAGAAGGCCATTGATTAAGAATAATCACTAAAGAATCACTGAAACGATTGCTTCACATAATGATGGATTATCAATATCTTTGTAAATGTTCCTAAGCATGGGAAACTTTAGCAATGCCATATGTGTCGTATCACTCAAGTTAGAGAGATAATCAAGTCAATAGTAATTGGTTATGATTAGAAAGGTATTACATGTGGGATTATATGCTTAAAGAAAGTTATATATATCTCAATATAAGATTCACTTAACAAGAAAACTAATAAAATTGAGTTAAGGTTTTGACTAGTAGTAACCAATATAGCCCGAGATCTGCTATTTGGGAGGATGCAGAGACCTTATGACGAGATCATCCCTCACTATTGACCACCTCAGGAATATGTTTCTCGAAGGTTGGGTGTATGTAATGCCACCTTTCGACTTAGACAACTAGAATTACTTAAGGCCTAATCATCTTTATTTTCTATTCACTGTGAAACTATTAATGATGCACTTGAACTTTTAAGACATATGAACCTATGTGAATGTCAATTCTATGAATGTTTAAAGTTATTTGAATTATGATGGATATTATGCAATCTATTTCTAACTTGAAAATTTTGACATTTAAAGTTGTTGGTATGTGTATATTGGATTGAGATTATGATTAAATGAATTTACATGATGATAATGCATGGATATGGATGGGTTTGTGTTATAGACTAATCTATAGGCCAATAGGCTATGAAATAGCCAAAGAATAATGATGATTAAAGGTTGATGTTGTGAACATCGACCAGGAAACAATATGGTATGAATTTTGTATGTGAAATTATATTGGTTCAAATGCATTGCTATGATAAGTGGACAAGTGCAGGATTTTCAGGTGGAGAGACTGCCTAAAACTGAATATACGATGAAAAAATTCTTAGCAAAATAGGGCCACTATATGGTCCATGGTAGGGTGTTGACCCTAGTTCTATTAGGAGGGGTGGAGGCATTTCCCACCATGTATCCTCTGAAACCTGGAGTCATGGGAGGAAAGTGTTAGCTCACATTCCCCTAGACGTGTGATGATGACTGTTAGTTGCCTGTTGGAGTTGACACTTCCTCTTACGTGTTCTATTTGGAGTTAGGTCAATATAGTTGACGCTATAAGATAGTCCAACAGATGAAGGATAGCGATGGAAGATGGATGTAAGTTAGGGAGGAAGGATGAATATAAGTAGTTGAGAGTGTGTGGGGATTTCACCTTAAAGTAGAATTTAATGTTTTCCCTCTTTTTGAAAAGAAAATATGTATATATGTATATTTATGAATACTTAACTGAATTAAATTATCTAAATGAATGTTGTTTGTGATAAATTACTAGCATAGCCGCTAACTTGCGGCTGAAAATGCCGAAAGGTCGGCTGAGAGTGCATGCTATAAAACGTCTATGGTAATTTGTAATCTGTCTGTGGTAATATGAAACGTTTGGTTGCATGGTTTAATCCTACTTAATCATTTAAACGTGGCAATTACATATCCTTATAGTAATTTTTTAATGTGATTATGTAAATGTTAAAAAGTAAACATGTTAACGGATGTCTTGATAATGCAAGCAAGTTATGAACAATAAATCTGACCCATTGATTTTGGAGCACGACTAAGAATATGCCAGCATCTTCAATGCATAGCCATCAGATTAGGGTTTTAGGTTAAATAAGGTTAAAAGATCATTAATTGTGCCCATTGTCAATAGGTGTATGCCTTTCGACGTAATTATAATTGAGAGATTTTGTGAACATTTTAAATGGTTTACTATCTTTTATGAAATGAATGGTCTTGTTGATTGGATTGGACACATACAAGAATTACTATAGGTGTGATAATTATTGTCATTAGTGCATGTGTGAGTCATGTATGTGTTAGATACACATGTATTCCTTGCACATGTACACTAGTATGTATACGCATTTTTTTTTAAACTGATGATGTTTATTTGATGTGGATGTATGAATCATGTGTCATTACGCTTGTATTTTAAATTATTCTAACTTCGGGACAAAGTTTCTTGAAGAGTGGGTGCATGTAACAACCCAATTTGATTATTTAATTTTCATAGTTGTTAATTTAAATTTAATTAATTATTAAAATAAATAAGTCTTTTTATTATTTTATTATTAAAAGGTAGGTGAAGTAATTAATGAAGGGATAAGGTTGTTGGGGAATTAATGAGGGGGATAAATTAGTTGGGGAATTGAATGAGAGGGGAGGATAAGGAAGAGGGGACAGGACTTGGAGAGGGGTCTTTGTTTTGGGGAAAAATTGGGAGAAGGAGGAGGATGAAATTCTGAAAGAGAGGAGGAAATTGGAAGAACATTTTGTTTTGTGGAGATTTTATAGGGCACTGCTATTGCTGGGAACTTTGGGATCGAGGGCCAGGAAACTGCAAGGATTCCTAAAGCTAGGGAGTCGGAGAGGTTGTTCCTAGTTGGTTGGGAGGTTAATATTCAGTTGGGTAGTTTTGGCAACAACAAGTGAACCAAGGGATAAATCAACCAACGTGCAGGTCAATGTATGTGGTTTACTAGTTGGTTTGTTGTTATTATGTTGTAGCTATGATTATGTTGTTTAGCAGTTATTGCAAATTATTTCAGTAGGGGATTAACAAATATTTACTTATTTCGAGGCCCTGTAATAGGAAGGCATTACAAAAACCCTTTCAGGAAATTGCTTGGTTTTTTACTAGGCTAATAGGCTAAGAAAGCAATGCCACTATTGCCTAAATGTTTCTGTATATTTTATAATTTACAGTTAAGTAGCAAGCTATTTTTGATTGGGGAAAATTGATTTCCATTGAAATTTCCTCCCAATTGTCATAGTACAAAAAGGACAAGATATTCTTCATGGCTTCTTATTTGGTGTTTGCGATAACATATTGCTGTCAATCTCCAAAATTATCTATCTGTAAGAGGGTGAAATATGAACTTGATACAGTTACCTTATGGTACCAAACATTGTGGAGACACAAGGATTCTTTACATTTTTATGAATTTTACAATGATTTTGTTTCAATTTTTATAGGATTATTGTTTGGTAAAGATACCCCAGAATATCCGACCAGGAAAATAAATTCTTGGATACAAATGAGACATTACTGTTGGAAGATTGGTTGTTGTCATTGATGTCAACTCTAGCCATTGGCTCTTGGACACCAAAGTTGATCCTAGTAGATATACATGAAGGAAATTACATAGTTAGATACAAAACCCATGGATGGATAGTATAATTCATGCCACTTCTGGTGGTATGTGGCGCATCACGTGGATCCTCGCGATTGAGGAGAAATGGATTTTTGAAGATGACAATGTGAATTGAAGAAGAAACTACATGTTGGCCCTAATGTTAAAAGGAAGTGACATAAAGGGTATAAATACATCTCATTATACATTCATTTTTTAACACACACAAGTTTGTTAATAAAAAAGGATATATAAGTCACATTTTAGAGGAAATCTGAAGTAAAGAAGGTCAAATTTCAAGGGAGGATGAAGTCTTTTGGTGATGTGTTCTAAGGTATGTTATTTACAGGTCATCTTACCATTTTCTCTATAATTTGTTTTCTAGAACGAGTCATATGGTGAAATTTGTATGCTATTGAGAAGACATATCTAGGTAACTATGGTAAAAATTTTATCTCTTTATTCACTGTAATTTTGGAGATACACTCTGTGGAATATAGGGTTTTTGAATAGTCCTGAAGCTAGTCATAAACATGTGTTATGGGTAAAACAATCATAACGTATTCATAGAGAATATAAATGAAGTGAGACCAATTGCATTGGAAAGAGTATGGGATTTAGTATCCCTTGTATGAATTTCATAATCTTACGTTAAATATTGAGCACGGGGCATGTTGTACAAGTTCGCTCTCCTGGATAAACTAGAATTGAATAAGGTCTACCATTTTATCTATAACTCATTTTTAGGGAGGATTCAAGGAGTGAAACTTGGAGGAGTTTCAGAGAATACATTGAGTTATATTATCTACAGGATCAAATTATTGTAAGAAGTGAATAATTGCATAAGTTGAAGAAGTCTCAGGAAACATTATCAGGTTCTATGTGATGGTTGGTTGATGGTGATAATTTAATGTAAAGTTTTATTATCTCTCATATATTCTTGGGTGGAAGGAAGGGGAAAGGATGGAGAGGTCAACCCTCTCTTGATATTGGA
>ML795090.1:341668-381575 GCA_009831015.1 Picea engelmannii
TATCAGAGGATTAGGTGAAGATCTCAATGAATCCTTGGTTGTACAAAAAGTGTTGAGATCACTTCTCTTGAAGTATGATGCTAAGGTATCCACCATTAAAGAAACTAGGGATTTGACTAAAATGACAATGGATGAATTACATGGGTCTCGTATAGCATATGAAATGAGAACAAGTACATAGAGTGACCAGCCAAACAATGAAGCAACCTTTAAATCCATAAAGAAGAAAAAATACAAGGATAACGAAATTGATGAAGAAATAGAAAATTTCGTAAGAAGGTTCCACAAGGGAACTAGAAGATACAAAGGTAAGTCTCCTCTCAAGTGCTTTAATTGTAGTAGAATAGGACATATTGTTGAAAATTGCTACTATAAAAAGAGAAGTCTCAACAATAAAAAGAGCTTCTACTCCAAGGATGATGAGATTTCCTCATATGAGAGTGATGAAGAATATAATGATGGAGGAGAAGTCGTCTTCATAACCGAAGAAACCCAGGATGATGATCACAAGAGTTATAAAGAAGATGAAATCATTTATGAATAAGATTTAGATGAAGAAACCGACCTTGATTCCTTTTGGGGATACAAAGACAATGTAGAGAGTGAACAAGAAGATGAGAATATTGAAAAGTTTAAGCATGTTGAAACTGAAAATAAAAATCTTAGAAACAAAAAAACATAATACTAAAAGGTAAATTGAGTAGTTGTGAAGAAGAGAATTACAGGCTTGAAAGGACCATTGGTAGATTGAAGGAACAATTAGAATATTATGATAAATTGAAAGCAAAATTGGATCACAAAAAAGGGGAGCTACTATTGACAATAGAAAAGTTGAAGAAGTTTGAAAAAAGAACTAAAAAATTAGATGAGATCCTTAGCAGTGAAAGATCTCGAAACGACAAGAAAGGACTAGGATACAATGACAGTTTGAAGAAAACAAAACAAGAGAAGGAAGATGAAAATGATGAAAATGATGAAACCAACACTCCAGAGCAAGTTGAACAAAAATATAGAAGACTAGAATTTAGAAGGAATGAGACATCAAGAAGATCCTCTCCCATCAAGTATGAAAGCAATCATTATGAAGGAAACAACATAAGAATAGATCGTGAACCTAGATGGACCACACCACAAAGAATATCAGTTACCCCTAGGTATCAAAATTTCTTTCTTGGACATTGTTATACTTGTGGAAATTTTTGACACAAGGCATTCAATTGTAGAATCAATGAAAGGAATAACTACACAAGCTACATGAATGGTGCAAATAGTAGATATGGAAACGTTCATAGACTTGCCAACATAAATTATAATCCATTTGACCCATTAATGGATCAAAATATTGTATGCTACAAGTGCAATAATCTTGCTCACAAAGCACGAGATTGCAGAGAGATGAAGGAAGATAATCCTATGCCAAATGTCCCTATACCAACTACAAGATGGAAAAGGAAAGAAATTCCCGAATAACATTGGTCGCTAAAGAATGCAAAGAAGAAGATGAATAGTTCATAGACAGTGGGTGCTCATCTCATATGGCCAGAGATCAAAGCAAATTTGTAAGCTTGAAGAAAAAGGATGGAAATTTTGCATTTGGCAATGAATCATCTACCAAAATACTTGGAAAAGGAACCGTAAAGATTTGAAGTGAAAATGTAAAAGAAGGAAAAGTCCTATTGGTTGAAGATCTAAAGCATAATCTCCTCACTGCCAGCAAAATATGTGATCAAGGATACACTCTTAAGTTTGACTCCCAAAAATGTAAAATCAGAGAAAAAAACTCAGGAAGATTGGTTGCAACTTCAACAAGAAGACCAAATAACATATACATCCTAGACATGAATAAGAGAGAGAATACAGAAGCCACACAAAAGGATTCCCAGGAAGAAAAAGTGCCAAAGAACAGAAATAAGGATGAAGTATTATTGAGTGCCACATGTTCAGGAAGAGCAAACCCAAAGAAGAAGGTCACCTTATGCCATTGAACTCAGGGGGAGAAACCCCACCATTTTCCATTAATGTTAAAGGGGGAGATAAATTGAGAGCATGAGTGTTGCCATCAATGGCAAAGGGGGAGATTGTTGGAATATTGGTTGTTGTCATTGATGTCAACCCTAAACATTGGCTCTTGGACCCCACAGTTGATCAAAGTAGATAGACATGAAGGAAATTATACATGCAGATACGACACCCATGGATGGATAGTATAAGTCATTCCGCTTCCAGTGGTATGTGGCACATCACGTGGATCCTCATGATTGAGTATAAATGAATTTTTGAAGATGACAATGTAAATTGAAGAAGAAACTACATGTCATCCCTAATGTTAAAAGGAAGTGAAATAAAGAGTATAAATAAATCTCATTGTACATTCATTTTTTAACACACAAAAGTTTGTTAATGAACAAGGAGATATAAGTCGAATTTCATAGGAAATCTGAAGTAAAGAAGGCCGAATTTCAAGGGAGGATGAAGTCTTTTGGTGATGTGTTCTAAGGTATGTTATTTACAGGTCATCTTATCATTTTCACTATAACTTTTTTTCTAGAACGATTCAGATGGTGAAATTTATATGCTATTGAGAAGACATATCTAGGTACCTGTGGTAAAAATTTCATCTCTTTATTCGCTATAATTTTGGAGATACACTCTGTGGTGTTGGATTACTTAGAGGGGGGGTGAATCAATAGATAGACATGAAGGAAATTACACATGCAGATACAAAACCCATGGATGGATAGTATAATTCATGCCACTTTTGGTGGTATGTGGCAGGTCACGTGGATACTCACGATTGAAGAGAAATGAATTTTTGAAGATGACAATGTGAATTGAAGAAGAAACTACATGTCGACCCTAATGTTAAAAGGAACTGACATAAAGGGTATAAATACATATCATTATACATTCATTTTTTAACACAAACAAGTTTGCTAACAAACAAGGAGATATAAGTCAAATTTTAGAGAAAATTTGAAGTAAAGAAGGCCAAATTTCAAGGGAGGATGAAGTCTTTTGGTGATGTGTTCTAAGGTATGTTATTTACAGGTCATCTTACCATTTCCGCTATAAATTGTTTTCTAGAAAGATTCAGATGGTGAAATTTGTATGCTATTGAGAAGACATATCTAGGTACCTGTGGTAAAAATTTCATCTCTTTATTCACTATAATTTTGGAGATACACTCTATGGAAGATAGGGTTTTTGACTAGTCCTGAAGCTATTCATAAACAGGTGTTCCGGGTAAAACAGTCATAACATATTCATAAAGGATCCAAATGAAGTGAGACCAATTGAATTGGCAATAGTACAGGCTATAGTATCCTATGTACTAATTTCAGAATCTTATGTTAAATATTGAGCACGAGGCATGTTGTATAAGTTCTCTCTCCTGAATAAACCAGAATTGAATAAGGTCTACCATTTTCTCTATAACTCCTTTTCTGGGAGGATTCAAGGAGTGAAAGTTCGAGGAGTTTCGTAGAATACATCGAGTTATATTATCTACAGGATCATAGTATTCTAAGAGGTGAATAATTGGAGAAGTTGAAGAAGTATCAGGAAGCGTTATCAAGTTCTATGCGATGGTTGGTTGATGGTGATAATTTGATGTAAATTTTTATTATCTCTCATATATTCTTGGGCGTAAGGAAGGGTCAAGGATGGAGAGGTAAACCCTATCTTGATATTGGAGGATTGTATCTTCCTTTTGGAGGTTTATCCCTCCCTTTATATTTGGAAGTTGTAGCTACCTTTGGAAGTCATTACTTACCTTGAACAATAACTATTGGTTATTTCTCATATATTGTGCATGGTGTATTGTGGTGTATTGGTGTAACTCTTCTACTATTGTTCATTGCTCATTGGATATAATTGAATATATAATCTGGTTGAAGTATAAGTTGATTTTTTTTTAAATTGTACTTGATACTAATTCAACCCCCTCTCAGTATCGTCAGTTAGAGAAGATGGAGAATCACAATGTTATCAGAATTTTTGGCTCCAAGGAAAATCTCTCCTTTCTTCCATGCCATGTATTTGATAAAATGTTTATCTCAAAAGTAGCAAGGCAGTATAATTTTTGGTTGCACTTTTTCAATGAGAAACGGAAAAATCAATTCGTACCATTGCCTTGGAAAATTGGAGACTTTATATTCAGTAATATAAACAAAATTGATGAATTTGCGAACCACTTCCACAATGTTAATCTGAAATATGCTGAAAAAGATAAAGGGGTTTTACACTAACGGAATTTTTGTGGAACATATGATGGCAATAGGATTCAAAAATTCATTTATTCATATTGTTCCGAATGAAGAAAAATATATCAGTTTAGGTGCTCCTACTCACAATGTTGGGTACTTGGAAACAATAATTAGTACTAATGAGTTTTATAAGAAGAAAGTAAAGGGTCCCAGCGAGAAGAGTGACCAGTCCCCACTTGTTACTCCTAAAAATACCACATCTCGAAGAAATTCTCCAACTATCCACCCATCTAGAAAAGTTACTAACAATAGTTCAAGCGATAGAGGAGAAAAGAACCCCCCTCTAGGAAAAATTAAGAGCTTGCACAAGCATCCTCTGAGGAAAAAGAGGAAAAATGTTGTGCAAGAGGAAGAAGACCAGCGCATAGAGAGCGACTTCATTAAATTATCCCTTGAAGATATGGAGCTCGAAGTGGATATTTAGAAAATGTTTCCCAACATTGATAAGCTGAGAAATAGGGCCCATCAGAATTCATCATTGGAAATATTGAGAATGAGACCTTCAATGAAGAAGAGTCATTTTCTTTTCAGAGCATTGTCTTTGATAGGGAATCCAAGAAATTGATTATTGAAAAAGGTGATGTGAAGAATAATATAGAGAATTATCACTCATAGGTTGACCTAAGAGATATGTGACCTTCCCAGATTTCTAAAATTCACAGAGCAACCGGGGATGTGTTATAACCCTAAATTGCACCACACAAGCTTACCTGGCATCAGGACAACTCATAACCCTTCTTTGCCAAAACTCTGTTGAACAACTCTTTCAAAATCTTCTTGTGTCAAGGCCCACGCGCCTTAACCCATTACTGCATGTGTGTGCACGCTGGCTGACTCACAACAGCCCGCGTGTACCTAACAAAGCATGGAAAAAGGAAAGTTGCCAATGGAACAAAAATATATGGGTCAGTTAACTGAAACTCCTGGCCATGCATGGCTGAGGGTTCGTCCAAAACCCTATCTCCTTCTAGCCTATAAAAGAAGGGGTAGGGGTACCATTTGGAGGAAAAAAAATATAGCAAAGAAACTCTTCCCATTTACATATTCCATTGTCCCAAACCTTTAGCCTTTCCTCATGCCAAAGGAGATTTAACGCAAAGCAGTTGAAGGACAGAAGAAGAGGAGCCCAGGATTAGCTTCAAGGAGCGGTGGTCGGTCTCATCTTTTATAAGTTGATTCACTTTAAGTAATAAAAAGAATGTTGTTCCCGTCCCAAATCATAAATTGTCTATGGTTTGATTAGTTTATGTTTGATTTCTAACCCTTGAGTATAGAAGTAGCATGCATGCATAGTTGTTGTTTGTCTTGAGTGCAGGTCATCTTTGGAAGGAGCATTGAGAACAAGTAGTCAAGCACAATAGAGGATCAACATCGAACGCCGGTAATAAGGTAGGTGGTCCTTTTCCATGAATTTACTGAGAAAAAGGGATTTAAATCTTGGGATGTAGGTAAGAAGTAGTTTCTATTCGGTCAAATCTGCATGCAAGTTTGACCCTAGTTTGCTAGTCCGTAGGGTGTTTTTCCCAACAACAGAATTGGCGACCATAATGGGGAGAATACTCTTTAGGGTTCCTGGATTTATTTAAGTTTTTGGGTAGTTTAAAGATTAGGTTTTCTATTTTTCTTTGCTTGTCTTTTTCTGTAAGGTCTGAGCTAGCAGGGAGTCTGGTTTTCCATACCAACTTTCCCTAACTTTTGCTTAACTGTATTTTTCGGGACACACAGAGGTACACACGACCTACAGAAGGCCTGCACACGTGTACTCGTGCCCTATCCTCTGACAACCCGCGTGTGAACGCTAGCTATAGAGATAGCAGTAGCGTGTAGGAGTTCAGAGAACCTTAGAGGCAGTCCTCCTCTTCCCTGTCAGAATTACACATTCTCAGGGGGTTTTCTGGAATCCTGTCTGAGTCTTGCTGGTTCACAGTCCTATCTCAGATTGCTTTTTTCGCCTTATTATTCCTTGCATTATTTGTCTTTTCTGTTAGAAAGAGCATCCAAGCCTTCAAGGGACCTTGGTTATCAATACCAGAGGCATCTTCTTGGTCTGGACTGCCTATTTTCATTTTTTCCCTTAGAATTTAGATATATACGCGGCCTGTACAAGGTCAGCCTGTGTGTACACGCTTTCTGTCTCTGTTCAGCACACGTTCGCACGCGAGTTTTTTGAGTGACAGTAGCATGCCTGTACAGGCTACTTTTTGTTCAGAGTGGGGCAATCATCCCCTCCTTTGATAAGAAGTATTCCCCTTAGGTGTTTGAATCTAGGTTTGAACAGTCAGTAGGTTAGGTCATCTTACCCTTAGCCTGCTTTTTCTCAGTTAACAATTGATAGGAAAAAAAAAAAAATTGTTTTTATGGTTTTTAGACAAGCGTGAGAGTCTTTGTTTTTTTATTGCCATTGTGTGATTCTTTACTCTGATTCTTTGCGATCTACACTTTAAGCCAGAATTTTTTTTTCTTAGTTTTTTTCTTGTCAATATTTTCTCTTTTTTGCTTTACTAGCACTTAAATAAAAACAAAACAAATCTCTTTTCATTTTCTTCTTTGGTTGGAAGGTGTGTTTCTGCATCATTATCTAGGGAAAAGTCTTTTGTTTCGTAATTTTTCTGCAACCCACTTAGATCATAAGTAGCTCGTAGTCGAGTGAAATTCCTTTGAGTTTGTTGTATAAAATCTTAGAAAAATTAAAAAAAAAATTCTTTTTTTGTGAAAAGTTGTTGAAATTTTGCATTTAGTAAAAGTCTTTTGTTTCCATCTTTTTTCATTCATTTTTTCTTTCGTCTTTACACATCGTCAGTTTCACCCTCATACCCCTTGACATAAGATAAAGCCATGAAAGCAACGCTAATTTTAAAAATCTACTAGACTTTTATGTTTGTAGGGTTCACGAACTAGTTCAGGACTAGGGCCTTGGATTACGTTGGAGAGGAAACTCTTCAAGGCCATTCAAAACCAAACATTAGAGTCTGATATAGGGAGTGTCTAAAGTCTAGTTTCATGGAAGTTAACCAGGACCCCCCTCTAACACAGGGGATAAACACGAGGTCGCGTGTGGAAAGGTAGTGGAGATAACCCCTCCAAAGCCGGACGCATCGTAGTGGAGAATACATATCGAGGGCTTGTTTTGGGATTCCGTCGTTTGCATTTTCCACGGGGCTTCGTGGGTCTCGAATCCGTTCGAGGTCCTCAGTTGTCTTCCAGACCATTTTCTCTCGATACCCTTGACAGGTTTCGGGCTTGATACCTTGCTCATTATGGTCTACCTGACTTTCGACTGTACCCGCCTGGTGACTGTTCGTGCTGGCAACCTAGTTGCCAATCTTTTTAGGGACATACACAGGTGACTGTGGGGGTATACCGCGGTACCTAGGACAGACATCGGGCCACGCTTTGCAAAGTATACCTGGAGGGTGCTTCCATGTTCGATTTGCACTTGCACCAGTAAGTTTCTCTAGTGTTGGTTGTTGTAACTGTTCTTCCAAATAGTTTAGTGATTTTTTGTCTTATCTCTTAGGGGCTTTTCTTTTAGTGTGTGTTACTTTTGAACGTTTAGAATACCTTAGCGTGTCTTGGATATTCTCACACAGTGGAGGATCCCGAGTTCTTTCGGTCATGAAGGCTTCTTGGCCTGCCACCGGTTACACTGGAGCCACCCCCGCCACCATTAAGGCGAAAGCTAGACCAACAAGCGTCTTTTGAAGCGACCGGGTTACAAACCTTTGTGCCCGAACAACTCTCGGAGGAATCAACCGCTACTCTTGGCTTGGTTGAAACCCCAACCACTGATATCTTGGCACCGTTTATTGTACTAATCCAATTTCACAAACGCCAGACAGTGCCTCACACAGCTATGGAAACAAATGTTGTTACTTCTTCTGGGAATTCTTCAATTCCCACCACAGTTGCTACCACAGGAGAGTCATCTCCTAACCTACCATCGTCGGTCTGAGCCACCATGGTCTCAGTCGCAACTACGTCGCACAGTGGACCGAACCCATCTATGGCAGCGTCCATGACCCCCTTCACACTTAGTGCGACAGGCCCTCCATTTTCATACGGTATGCCTAGTCGGGTACAAGTCCTGCACTAACCTACTCCACTTTACAGACTTTGGGTCTACGGGTAGGGAGCTCTAACGCTCCTCTGCAAGGTCAACTTGGGGGCACTCTTGTCCCTTTTAAGGCTTTTCCTTATGCAGGAGGTCATATTCCTTCTTCGTCCCCTTCGCTTGGTGGTCCGCATCAGCAGTCCGTCGGGCAACCTACACACACTAGTTTATTTGGAGCAGGGAGTCAAGGAACACCTGCGCACAGTATGTTGGTAGGTTCGACACCGTTTTCTTGGAATGGGACGTTTGGTAATAACACCTTCTCATCAACCACTTTTCTGACTGGGGGCAACCCCATTTTTGGACAATCTACTCCTGTGTAGGGTACTATTCCTGCACAGGGGGCACACATAGTAGGACCTTGGAACTCGGGACAAGGATCTGTTCCCTCCTCTAGAATGTCGTTCTGGGGTAATTCTTTCCACAGTCAATGGAACCCTAGACAGACTACTATGCCTCTCTCAGCAGGACCGACATCGGGTAATCCTTCCCAAAGTCCTTCGAACACGATGCATGCCCAACACTCTATGTCCTTCTTGGGAAATCAGCCGATGATGTCTCCACAGATGCAAAATCCTTACGCTGGTCAGGGCCATGGTTTCTACCAGAATCAGGACCAGCGGCCAAACTTTTCCTGGCAACCTGGTGCCAGTCAAACTCCAACACCCTTTTTCCCAGGTTATCAGCAGCAACCCAAAATACCATTCCTGGCGACGTTACACTTGCCAAATTTGACAAGGTTGTTAAATGATCCTATTTGTCACGATCCACGTTGGCCTCCTATGCCGACGAAGTTGCCTTCAGACATTCCAAAGTTTGAGGCCAAGCCTAATGAAGATCCAGGTGATCATGTGACTACCTTTCATTTTTGGTGCTCATCTAACTCAATGAAAGATGACTCCGTACAGTTGTGATTGTTTCAACGTACTCTTATTGGGAGTGCCACAAAATGGTACATCGAGCTCAATCGCTCAAGATAATCTTCTTTTGGCGAACTGGCGATGGCCTTCCTTAACCATTTCTAGTTACCTATGAGATACAATGATGGCACAGAGCTGCTCGCCAATTTCGAATAGAGAACAACAGACCATATCTCTGATCATATCCGAGAATGCAGACGCCGAAAGAGTCTAATCAAAGTACTAGTCCCACTAGCATTCCTGCTTGATTGGTTCCTTAAGTCTTTGGTCCCACAGTTATCCAAAGACGTCACAACATCCAGAGTTTTCTCCGAGGAAGATGCCATCATGAGGGATCAACAGTTTGAGCTCATCTATTCTCAGTCTGGTTTATTATACAACATATTTCCAGATGCATCATGTTCGATACTGGATAAAACTAGACAGAGAGCTAGACCACATGCCGATGGTATTGTTGTTTCAACACAAACCAAGCCCGCTGAGCAATTGACAAAATAGTTGCAACAGTTATCCATACAGCACACAGCGGCCAACCAAACTACTGCTTTGGCTGCTCCCCCTACCCAAACGTCAGAAGTACACTCCATACATTCGACTAACCCAAAGGCCACCCAACAGCCTGAAGGGAAGAAAAAACAATGAAAGAAGGGTAAGGGGGATAAAAAACCCACTGATAATGCTGGCGGGGACAACACAGAAAAACGCAAGGCGAGGTATCCGTGCAACTTGTGCGTGGAAGACCACCTGACCCATCTTTGTCCTTGACTTGCAGAGGCCCAAAAGTTCGTCACACAACAACAACAAGCAGTGTTGACTAATCCCTTTCAACATTGGCAAAATCTAACTCAAGCCTCTACAAGCACAGAAGGGGGCAGCCAAGAAACCTTCCCTCCTCCAAATAATCCCTCATCCGCGAACGTATATATGGTTAGGGGTGATGCTTTCATATCAACTAGAGCGCACGACTATAGTAAACCAAGTGCTTCTGAGAAGGGTAAAGAAGTTGATCTCCCATATTTTCCTCTATAGATTCAGAAGATGTTGGGAGAAACAATGACACACATTCCAAAAGGTTCCTTTAAAAAAGCTTCTCACAACCCAAACACAAGGGCCGCCTAGAACTACTCTGTGGTGGAGGATTTATCACAAACCCCTTGTGCGATGTCTACTTTGGAGGTCCTCCAAAGCTGCCCTGCTCAGAGGAAAGCCTTGTTAACTGCTTTGGGCTCTACTGAGACTTGTAACCTGGGAACCATCATGTTAGATACAACTGACTTAAAACCTCGTCTGCCTTACCACGTAGTGTTTCAGATAGTAGTGGATCATCCCACGAAAACTTTTACATGGAATATCTTCCGCACGGTGGTCGACGAGGGCGCCTTGACATGCGTTATGTCATTAGCATGTTGGAAGGCCATTGGCCAGTCCACTTTGTATCCATCACTTACTCTCCTCACTGCTTTTGGCAGTCGTTCATTTCGACCACATGGCATCATTCCTTCTTTCCCTGTGTAGTTAGGAGGAAAAACCGTGTGTGTCGATGTAGAGGTAGTCGATGCTCCCCTCGACTATAACCTCTTGTTAGGACGGAGTTGGACTTATGTTATGCAAGCTGTGGTTGCTACAGTTTTTTGAGTCTTGTTGTTTCCACACGAAGGTCGGATAGTGACCATCAATCAATTGTCCTTCTCTATACCTGACCCAGCTTTGGGGGCATCCACGGTCCCGATGATTGATAATCCTCAACTAGGTGTTGTTAACGTAGGGGTTGGTTTGTGCCCATCCTTGATGGGTACCTTCGATTACCCACCTCCTCACGACGATGTCAAATTTATATCTAATCACCATAAGGTTGAGATTTTTCAAGTTTCATCGTTCTGCACAACTTACTTTGAGGGTCCTTGGATTCTTCCTTCCCCATCAGCCACGATGGATGAGACAGGGCACTCAAGCATGTACATGCCCTTGTTTTTTGCTGAGGTAGCGTACTCTTTAGTCCAGCAAACTTTAGCTAACCCTGATCCAACTCTGGCATAAGAGTTGGATCCACTTCTAGAGCCTATTTGGGCTCAGGGTTCTCTCGCTAACGTCGATTCGTTAGACTTAGTCTTTCCTTCTGACGAAGCAGTGATTGAAGCAATGACTAGTCCGAACAAACCTTGGGAAGATCTTCATCACAAATCATATTTTCTCCCAGAGTTAAGATGAATCGAAGCAGGAGAATTCACCGTTACCATGATGAGAGATCAACCATGTCCTATTAATATCTTAGCTACGCAGGAAATTTATGCTGAGGGAAATATGGCGACTATTGATGAAACTATACCCATCAACATTTCTTGAAACACTGGCGTCGTGGAGAATGTCTTTGTCGAAGTGGATTTCTCCCTCGAAGAAATTCAAACTTATATGGATCTTTTCAAAGAATTCCGTGACGTTTTTGCCTGGTTTTATGAGGAAATGCCAGGTATCAATCCAAAAATAGTTGAACATGAAATCACAACTTATCCTGATGCCAAGCCTGTTTGACAAAAACTTCGTCCAGTCAATCCTAAGAAAGCAACATCGATCAAAATTGAGGTTGAGAAATTGCTAAAGGCAGGTTTTATTTATCCTATCCATTTGACTCAATGGGTGTCCAACCCCGTGCCGGTCAATAAAAAACAAGGCACGATTCGTGTATGTACCGATTTCCGTGATTTGAACAAGGCATGTCCCAAAGATAATTTTCCAACACCATTCATTGACCAGATCATTGATGAATGTGCCGGTTGTGAAGCCTTTTCGTTCATGGATGGTTTTTCGGGATATAATCAAATCCAAATCAAACCCGAAGACCAACACAAGACGACATTCGTTTGTCCATGGGGTACATTCGCATATTGTAAGATTCCTTTTGGCCTTAAAAATGTTGGAGCCACATTCCAGCGGGCCATGTCTTTTTCTGTTCATGACCTCAAGCATATAGTCGAGGCCTATCTAGATGATTTAGCATCATGCTCTTGCAAGCGAACGGATCATCCCACGCACCTTAGACTAATCTTCGAACGTTGTCGCTACTTCAGGATTCGCTTGAATCCAAACAAGTGCAACTTCTGCGTAACGTCGGGACGTTTGTTAGGTTTCATTGTATCCACAACAGGGATCATGGTTGATCCTCTTAAGGTGGAGGCAATAATCTAGTTGCCCCCCCATGCACAATCTTACAACTTCAGAGTCTACAAGGTAAGGCGAACTTCTTACGACGCTTCATCGCCAACTATGTCAAAATCACCAAGGGATTTATGAGTTTACTAAAGAAAGACGTTCCTTTTTTCTAGGACGAAGCCGCTCAATGCTCTTTCGATGCATTAAAACACGCCCTCACAACCACACCTCTGCTATGACCACCTAACTATAACAAAGATTTATTATTATATCTGGCTGCCGCAGAGTCAACCATAGGCATGGTTTTAGTTCAGGAAGACGATTCATTTTCAGAATACGTGATCTATTACCTGAGCCGAGGCCTCATAGGACCGGAACTCAATTATTCTCATATCGAAAAAATTGTGTTGGCAGTAGTTCATGCTGTTCAACGGTTTTGTCACTATGTTCTGTTTCGCAAGACCACCGTCATTGTTGTCGTGAATCCATTCTAGTACATGTTGACACGATGAGTTATAGGTGAAAAAATCAGTCGATGGATAGTCATCCTCCAAGAATTTGACTTAGACTTCGTTTCAACAAAGTCCAAGAAGTCACTGGTCTTCGCAGAGATTATTTCAGAACTTCCAGTTGAGTCAGGTGACGTTGTACCTGAGGAATCACCTATCTAGGTGGATATGTTTTTCATTGCATCTTCAGAACCTTGGTACGGAGATATACTTATCTATCTCTAGACTTTGAAGTGCCCCACCTCTGCTTCTCGTGACGAGCGTCGACGGATGTGCCATCAGGATAAGAATTATCTCATACTCGATGATACGTTGTATCAGAGAGGTGTAGACTGCATCTTGCGTCGATGTCTCACTCATGAGGAGGCCATCATAGTGCTCAATGATTGCCATACTGGAGCTTGTGGTATTCATTTATCCGAGTTGGCAACATCCCAAAAGATTCTACGAGCAGGTTAATTTTGGCTGACACTTATCAAAGATTGTATCGAATCGGTCAAGAAGTGCCACCTGTGCCAAATCTTCTCGTGGAAGATGAGGGCACATCCCGCTCCTATGTTTCCTGTCATCACAGTTGGTCCCTTCACTAAGTGGGGGATTAATTACACTACATGCAACCCCCCATCATCAAGGGGGCACCGCTATATCATCGTAGTTTTCGACTACTTCACTAAGTGGGTCGAAGCTATGCCAACATTTAAAGATGATGGAGAGATTGCAGCTCTCTTCTTATTCAACCAAATCATAGCAAGGTTCGGCGTCCCGAGAGAGATTTTCATTGACCATGGAAGTCACTTTCAGAACCAAATGATGACCGAATTAACATCAAAGCTTGGGTTACAGCAGGAGCATTCATCACCTTACTACCCCCAAGACAATGGGCAGGTGGAAGCTGTAAACAAAACTCTTAAGACTATTCTACAACGAACTATTAACTTAGCCAAGTCAAATTGACATTTGATGTTATACTTGGCATTATGGGCTTACCGAACATCTATTAAGACTACAACTAGTTTCTCACCTTTTCAACTCGTTTATGGGCCAGAGGTAGTCTTGCCCATCGAATGTCAGATCCCATCTCTGAAATTGGCAGTACAGTTATTTCCAGACACTTCTCCACTTGAAGAACGATTAGTACACCTTGAGCAGCTCGATGAGCACCGTCGCGATGCGGCCCTAGCCAATGAGGCTCCCAAACATAAGGTCAAGTGTCAGTATGATAGGTCCGTTTTTCCTCGGAGTTTCTCTGAAGGCGAGCTTGTCCTGGTCTATGACCAAGACAAGGACCCCCTGGGGGTAGGAAAGTTTAAACCCATGTGGTTCGGACCCTTCATTATAAAAGAGGTATTAAAAAAGGGCGCTTATCGTTTGGTTGATTTTGAAGGGAATGCTTTGGAGGAGCCTAGAAATGGGCTCTACCTCAAGAAGTATTACTCATAGACAGGTCACTGTGGGTAACTTTTTGTAACATATGTATAGTCTTTGTACTATTACTTTTTAAGTTTCTTTTAAAGTGTTATGGACGTGTCATTGATGTTATCTTTTGTCAATATGGCAGATGTCAAGTGATTCTGAGGTGTTTGTTGGGTAAGCAGACGGTGCTAGTCGACACATGCGGAGGCTTGCCTCCGCAACTTAGGTAATATTTACACCTCAGGGCCAGTTGTTATTTTTTGAAGGTATATGCTTAGGTGACACCACAAATAATGTCGCTGAGTATAGTGCAATTATTGAGTTTCTTCATGACGCCTTGTCATTGGGTATCTCTCATCTCCGAGTCTATCTCGACGCTCAACTGGTTGTGTCGCAGCTAAACAGAGTATACCGGGTTCATGATCCAACTTTACACCGACGATTCCTTAGGGTACGTCTCTTAGAATGAAACTTTGATTATATTACATATTTTCATGTTCCTAGTAGATACAGATACTCTAGCTAATCAAATTTTAGATTGGCATCTTGCACACATATGAAAGAACATTGACATAAACATGTAAATACATTTTTTCACACAGAATCCATAAGACACAAAAAGATAAAAACCATATATAAACATCATAAAATAACTAGAGTACATAGATGGATGCAAGCGCCTCAAAAATGGGAATAGTAACGAGTCACCAGGCTTATGCCCTCAAAAAAATATACAAGTAGGTGCTCGGGGAACATAAAAAGTCTAAGTAGGTTTAGGGCCTATGGGCCCTGTTATAATCATCCACAGTACGGGCTAAACGTCTAAACAATCAGACCCATGTCTGAGGTGCCCCCACTACATGAGGCTGCATGGATGGCGGCAGGTCCTCTATCTCTGCCATTGGGACTATGCGAGTGAGCACAGTGAAGTTCCGCTCAACTTGTCTAAGGACCCTCTCGGCCTCTCTGGCTGGGAGGTTCCCTGCTACTGTTGCTCCCCCAGCAGTGGCAGCCGCTTCTTCTGGCCGTGGACGACGCCTATTCCATGCATAATCGATAGGTCGCATGGGTCCCACATCTGCATGCAACAAACATTTATCCGTCAAATACTCTGGCATAAAACAAAAATGATATATATAAACAAAAAGACATAAAAATTACATATGCAAAAAAAAAAACTACAAAGGTGGAGACTTACCCATCTCCCCTCGCTCCTCACTAGGAGGCACGGGTATCTCAGGATCTCTAGAGAAATCTATCCCTGCATATGGGTAGTCCTCAATCACAGGGATCTGTCGTAACAACCAAGCAAAGAAATCATCGTCGAAGGACTCAACGGTTCTTCCACCACCCTGTCGCGGTAGTAATACTGCCCATCTACACACTGCACGGAAAGAGGCCTGATGTCCTCGTACTACAACCCGAGGGCTAAAACTCGGAACTCTCTCAAAAAAGAACGAACACAAGATGGTCCCGAACCCGAAGTTCCTATGTGTCCGCTGTCGACAATCTGTCAATTGCCTCTTTATACGCTCAAGCAGTGTGGTACTCCAGTCGAAAATGTGTGCATTCATGCACTGGATGGCACAGTTCATCTGTGCGCGAGACGCCTGATGCAAGGTTGTTGAGCTGGTAATCCACCCAATCAATAACAATATAGTTTGCAGCGCTAAGCTAGTAATCTTACTAATAGGTACCTGGGAGCCCACACAGTCAGTCCCAGCCTCACAATGCTCAACTATCAATTCCGAGATCTTTCTCAGCCCCGCATGAAATGTCCGGAAGTTGAATGGTTCCCCTCTCCTTGAGAGGCCAGTCAGAAAGTAGATATCTTCGGTGGTGGGCACCAGTGATTTCCCCTCTAGCATAAATGCCTCTGCATCAGGGTGCCAGTAGTCAATCAATGCATTCAGTAGCCTTGGTTGTGCATGCATAAATGGACATAGAAAGAATTTGAATAAACCACATTGCATTAACACGACCACGACATTCGGATCTGCTGCAACCAACTCACTGATTGCTTCATGCTCCCTCTCCCTCCACTGGACATACATCCTGCCAACACAACAAGGTAGAGGAGGGTCATTACTTCATTTTAGTTTTTTTTTTCATCATAAAAGGGGGGTACACGCGGGCTGTAGAGGTGACAATCGCATGTACACGCGGGCAGACTTTACTCTGCCCGAATGTACACGCGGCCTGTCCAGAGACAAGCCGCGTGTACCTAGGGCTAACCTTTTTAAGGTCGACGCCCACCCAAAAAATAAACTAAACAATGAAATTGAAGTATTGAATAGCTAGATAAGGGAACTTGTACTTACTTGGTCCAAGCAGAAGTTCGTTTCGTCCACGTAGCTCCTGGAATCACTGTTTTTGGCAAAGTGGGTCTTTTGGCTCCAGAGTCAATTTCCAAATCAGCAATGGTGATAATGAGCTGCCAACTTCTCTTTATAGACTTTTTGGCCTCTTTTTGTCACTTTTTTGGCCTCCCTTATCAGTTTATTTATACCAAAAACCATTTAGAGTGATCTAGGAGTTATATGGGAGGGATTTGATCGGGTATTGGGACATTTTTTATTTTTTTTTTGAGGTTTTAGAAAATATTGACGGTCCATAAAAAAAAAAAAATTAAAATCAACTTGAGCATATAGGTTAGGTTACCACCCCAACTTTTGCATCTTGTTGTCTTTGTCTTCTACTATGGGATCGATCCCATCAGGTTGTGACACAGAACCGTCATATCTTCTTTAGAAGTGTCGCAATTCGGTGGTAGAGCTTACCAGAACATGGATGCCCTAGGTAGGTCCTGGTTGCATTATGGTGTCCATGCCATTTCTAAAAACACTGTAGGCTCGGGGGTCCATATAGTCTTTCTTGAATATGAGTTTGAGCCTCATTTGCATGATTCTTTTTTACTCTTTGTCTCACCCTCAAGACACCCAAAAATAACGGGTCTCCTTTTAAGCCCTTTTCAGACCCTCTAAAAATGAAAAGATTGTCGAGCGATTTTGTGGCCTTTCACGCTCGTTAAACTGAAATTTGAAGTCATGTATGTCCAACGGTATTTTACCCCTTTTTTGGTCCGGACGGTCAACTGTATGAACAAAGGTATACTCTATCGAATTCCCATTCTTTAGAAGAGTACTCTCAGGTATAATTTTATTCCTTTTTCGGGCCTGAGGGATTAAACTTACGAAAAAGAAACCCACACGGAGTCCATAGTTAAGCTCTTTTCAGACTCCGTAAAATTAAAAAGATTGTCGAGTGACCTTATTCTTTCACACTTGTTAAATTGGTCCAGAAGAATATTCCTGACAGAGTCCATAGTTAAGCTTTTTTCAAACTCCCTAAAAGTGAAAACATGGCTGAGTGATCTTGTCCTTGTCACACTCATTAAAATGGTTTTGAATTAACGTCTAATCAGTGCTAGTTTACCCCTTTTTCGAACCGACTAGACTATTGTCGAAAAAGGTACCCCAACGGAGTCTCCTTTTATGCTTTTTCAGACTCTCTAAATATGAAAAACCACCGAGCTTACCTTCTCTGGGCTCGTTAAACTTACATCGAAGGACATTAGCATTGTGTGTTCTATCAACCTCATTTGCATACCTTATCCACCTGACTTGTGACAGTTTGCTTCTGCGTCTTAACACCTTTGGCCGCCAGAGGATTTTCCTCGAGTATCATTTTACCAGAACATCAGTCTTGTCCTTGTTCCTTGAGCTTGTATGCTTGCAGTACTTGTTCCTCCATTGTAACGTAATATTCCATTATTCTTTTTCCAAAATTATCGAAAAGAACAAAAAAAATCAAATATACCCCAAAAAGAGGATGGGAAAAGTATTTTCTTTATTGGCAGCATAGTGAGTCGCCCTTGGATAAAGCACATCTGTCCATTTGATCATCAGACTATGGTATGTAGTATGACCTTAGGAAGCTTTTCTCGCTATATAGAGTTGTGTCCTCCACCATTTGGTTATTCTTCCAAACATATGGAGAGTTTGTGTTGTCTTCTGCTTCGTAGACTTATGATTAACATATATGCTACCTGAGTCTTATCACTTGTCATGCTATTGTCCAAGGGAAGTTTGTCGCTAAGCCTGAGTCGACCCCTCTGCAATATGTCTCTTGTCCGCATACCCGACCATCCTAAACTTCCAATCAATTCCTTGTTTGAAATCACTGAAGCCTTCAGTCCGATCATCAATATTATCAAGTCCATAACCGATGAGTTGTTGAAGACCTCTGGGTAGTGCAGTCATACACTCATATTACACTCCTACCCGAATTTTAGAAGATTTTGAAGTTGTTGCTTGAGCTCTGAAGTCCAACCATCAGGTCGAATCAGCTTCTGGAAGATGGATACTCTATATGTATATCTTTCTGATTTCGAGATGTAGCTCCGCTGTGTATTATTCGCAGCTACTCTTTATAGTTATTTGACATGGATCTACAGTGTATTTGATTGGTAGCCATGGTTCTAATTTATCCCAAGCATGGGTATGCCCGCCTCAGATGACACCTCTTGGTTCCTGATCCTTGGGCTCAATCGTTGGGCACATCAGTAAAGATTGGTAATGTATTTCGGCCATCAAATGCTCTTCTGACCTCACACATTAGGGGGCATCTGTTATAACCCTAAATTGCACCACACATGCTTACCTGGCATCAGGCCAACTCATATCCCTTCTTTTCCAAAACTCTTTTGAACAACTCTTTCAAAATCTTCTTGTGTCAAGGCCCACGTGCCCTAACCCATTACTGCATGTGTGTGCACTCTGGCTGACTCACAACAACCCATGTGTACCTAACAAAGCACGAAAAAAGGAAAGTTGTCGATGGAACAAAAAGATATGGGTCAGTTAACTGAAACTCCCTACCATGCATGGCTGAGGGTTTGTCCAAAACCCTAGCTCCTTCTAGCCTATAAAAGAAGGGGTAGGGGTACCATTTGGAGGAAAAAAAAATATAGCAAAGAAACTTTGCCCATTTACGTATTCCATTGTCCCAACCCTTTAGCATTTCCTCATGCCAAAGGATATTTAACACAAAGCAGTTGAAGGACAGAAGAAGAGGAGCCCAGGATCAGGTTCAAGGAGCAGTGGCCGGTCTTAGCTTTTGTAAGTTGATTCACTTTAAGTAATAAAAAGAATGCTTTTCCCGTCCCAAATCATAAATTGTCTATGGTTTGATTAGTTTATGTTTGATTTCTACCCCTTGAGTATAGAAGTAGCATGCATGCATAGTTGTTGTTTGTCTTGAGTGCAGGTCATCTTTGGAAGGAGCATTGCGAACAAGTAGTCAAGCACAACGGAGGATCGACATCGAACGCCGGTAATTAGGTAGGTGGTCCTTTTCCATGCATTTACTGAGAAAAAGGGATTTAAATCTTGGGATGTAGGTAAAAATAAGTTTCTATTCGGTCAAATTCATGCAAGTATGACCCTAGTTTGCTAGTCCGTAGGGTGTTTTTCCCAACAACAGGATGCTCTAGATGACTCCATTGGTGGTATTGAAGCAAAAAACATGAAATTGAAAGAAAGGATCAAGGAACTAGAATATGACTTAATGCCTCTTCCACTTGTTTCCATTCCTTTGACAGTAGTCAAAACCACCACACCCGCCGGTAAATTGAAAGGATATTCAAGCTTACTTACATCAACCAAAATCTATCTATAAAGAAACATTAAGAAAAGAATGGCATTGACAATAGAGGCATGGGAACTTTCGAAGAAAAATGATTCTTTTGGATTGAGGGCACATGCCTTCCATGAGTATTTGCAAGATGACCTAAAGAATGAAGAAGGTTTTTACCTTAATGGTGTACTACCCTTAGGAAACAAGGTTTCCAACATGATAGAACTATGGAGAAAAGAGGAGGATATGCCCTCTCCCAGTCGGATAAAATAGTTGAACGCATGCTGGAAAGAAAAGATAAAAAACTTGAATAATATTGTTCGAGCGTGCAGTCAAGCTATATCAAATAGGGAAGAATTATTCAAGAGGTTCAAAGAGGTAGACCTAGTTAGAAGAACTAATGAAGTACATGACCCCAAATTAATCCTCAACTCGTTGTTCCTAACAAAGCAACAATTTGATGAACAAGTTGATATTTTTAAAGGGTTGTCAGTTGAAAAGTTCTATGGTATACTTGAATATGATGAGGACGACATAGTGGACTACTCCATGAAAAACAAGGACATTGAATAAGCATTACACGATGTTTCAATTGATCTACGAGACTTGGAGGGAAAGTTGTTCAACATCAAAATCCGGCATGAGATCAACGTGGAACCAATGAAAAATTATATTGAAGAATGGTTTAAGAAAACGATCGACAAATTGACCATCGAGGGGCAAGAAACAGTTGAGACGGTTCCTGTAACCATTAATGAAGACAATAAAAGGACACCATCAAGAAAGTGAAAACATTGATATAGCATCATAGTAAGTTTATACTGATCACATCTTTCTTTGTTTATCAATTCCTTCATCCATTTACTCCACTTATTTGAATAGAAAGGTTTAACCGAAGTCTGATAACTTCTCTTTTCTTCTTTCTAGGTCTTGTTGTTCTTTTACCACCCATCATCCTCCTTCTAAAATATTAATTCTTGTGTATATTTTATTTATGGTCCACGGGATCCCCAATCCTAGTCTTTAAGACAAACACAATTTCAAAGAATATGTAACAAACTATATATTTTTTAGAAATTCCAAGAGAGCTATTTCAGGATCGGTTTGGATTGTGCTTTGTAACTCTAAGTTTTGAGTATAAATTATTTGAGATTGGTATATCATTATCTTTATTTGAGTTTTCCATGTTTCCACTCTGTTAAAGTTCTCTTATGCATGAAAATCATCTTCTTTTTATTTTTATATGATCAAAAATATTTATTTTAAACTATGATGGATGTGAGGAAATTTTGCTTATTTTCTTTAAATGTGTGAATGTGCTCAGTTCCTGGCTCTTTCTCAGGAGATTTATTTAAAAATAAAACAAAACATTTTCCTTTTATCTTTCTTTCAATCTTTATATTTCTTTGATTACCATGATGAACATCTGCAAAGTCCTGTTGGTTGTGGAGCCTGATTATCTTCCTGATTCAGAGGTCTTTGTTTTCAACCGTGTTTATACCCAATGAAGAATTTACACCCTAGAATATTGTACACCCCTCCTAATATAGGTGGATATCGTTGGCCACCCACCTAGTCGACTGGCTTGAAAAACAGTTTTCCACCTTGGCAGGATTTCAACAGTTTTTCGGGTTCCAAACTTCTGGGGCCATTTTAAGGCCTTAAACACCATTTTTTGGGGATTTGGGGCCCATGTGATTGCTATAGGCATTGACGGTTAGTAAAAAATCTTTCTTCTCAGTTAGACCTTTCCAAAGGGCTATCGTGCGCCTAAAACAAAGATCGTATGAAAATGTTACGACCCCAGGAAGTTGATGTACTAACCTACCCAAATAGGGCCCACGTGACTTCTGGCGCTTCATCTCCTAGGGTTATGTTTTTGGATGTCTATGATTTTTGACATTCGTGTTTATTGTGAAAAGGCCTTTAGAGCCTCATTGTAATCATATTCTTTTGAATTAGCACAACCATCACATCTCTTCTCAGAGATAAGCTTCCACCATTCCAACAAGCTTTTTTTCCACTGCATTTTACAGTTTCAACTTATTTCCTTATTGAATAGAAAACCAATTTTAATGTATCTTTTTTATTCTGTGTTAAGCATATTTTAATAATCTGTATTCATTTCGTTCTACTTGTAAAATCTAGATCACCTCCACGCAGGGAAGTGCAAGGGGGATTGCCCCTCCTGTGGGGTTTGGGGGCAAGCGGGCTCTAAGAAGGGGTTCGGGGGGGAGCCCCAAAGAAAAAAATTCCTTGTAAATGTATATTGTAATTTCATTGTAAATCTGGACCGTTCATTATAAGGTCACAAATTTGATGGTAGAAGTTATGTTAGGGTTTTTTTCCCTAGAAGGAAACCCTCTTTTATGAGGGAAATGTATTGCGGTTATGGATTATTATGAATATTGTATTATGAGTGAGGAGACTGTGAAATAAAAAAGAGGAAGTTACAATGGGTGTGTTGTAGGTTGTATCCCTTCATTTGTTGGATAATAATAAAGGAAGGACCTGACAATTTCTTTGGTGGACGTAGCCCACACTGGGTGAACCATGTATATATGTGTCTCTATTGTATTGTGTATTGTTGGGCCCGAGATATGATCAATTTTATGAATGTTATTAGACACTTTTGTCGAATGTACATATGTGTTTTTCATGTTTTGGAGAAGCGTTTTGAATAATTTTGTGCTAAAACGGTATGATCTACGCTAGGTATGTATGATTCGTGTTTGATGCCAATATTGAGTATAATTCATCATGTTTTATGTTCCCAAAGATCTAATTCACATTTTTTTTGGTGTTACAGGGAAAAAACACATCATGTTTCTGCTTCCAACACTCAGTTCGACACTCCTCCTAGTATTCGATCCGGTACCTGGTCCGACACTTCATCCAACACTATGTCTTGCACAAAAACGATGGGTGATTTGGCGGTTATGGTATTGGTGGCTAGTGGTGGGAAAATCAAGAAGATGGGTTTTTCTCATGCTTTCCCCCTACAGCTACTGAACTCTTTAAAACTAAGTTTAAGTTGTTAAGTAGGGCGATTATTGGTTCACTCTATTTCGGCAGTTAGGGCACCATTAATGTAATTTGCCAAATTCAGAAATGGTTTGACCCTCCTGTGGTCGACCACTTGGTCTGTAAAAATTATAAATACCACCGTGGTGGTCAGATAGAAGTTAAGTAGTCTAAGTATCAGTGTGATAGAGAAGAACTCGATAAAACTCTGTTTTGCCATTTTTCATTGCCAGATTATATAAAAACTGTGTTTTTGAGTGTTCATGGTGAANTCTTTAAGTTGTTTATGCATTTTATAGTTTAGCTATCTCGTTTCATTTCCTGTACATGTATTATTAATCTGTTAATTAATTTGTTGTTGTAGTTTAATTGCCTTAACTCTCTTTTGCAGGTTAGTATGAAGGCTTGTGTTAGCATGCATTGATCTTGTAGTTAGAAACGAATTTGCAAATTCATAAACTAACCCCATGTGTAATTATATGTTAGATTGTGTTTTATTTATGATTTTAGAATTAAATTTAAAACAGAGTTTAAAACAGAGTAGAACATAGTTTTAATTTGAATTTTCTTTAACAAGGATTTGATGGATGGATAGGATTAATTTCAGTTTTTAATTATAGATTGCTTATTTCATTTTTATGTAGATCTTGCTTAATTTGTTGTTGGTTAATGTATTTGGTAGTTCACTTTTTAATTTCATGTTTTAATTTATGTTATTAAGCATTTTCCTTATTGCAATTTGAATTGTTAGAATACATATAACATAGTTTTATTTTATGCACTTCCTTTCCTAGAATTAGATTGCAAGTATAATTCTTAGTTAATGATTGAATTTAATTATGAAGTTTGTTTACATAGCATAGAAGTACAATTACAATCTCGTTATATTGTTGATGGTTAATAATTCCATGAATATGTAGGGTAATTAACATTGTTTCCGTAATGGCTAAATTCTCATTGGATTGTTTAATCCATACCTTTCACTTTGCTATTGAGATCAATGTTGAGATTATACCGCTTGAATTGTCCTTTGTTGTCAAGTTCCATCGAGATATTATCAGACACCAGAGACATTCACACAACCACCGACACTATATTTGAGTTGTCATAGGTTAAAATATAGTTTCATGTTTTCATAGATCAGAAAATATAGTTTCTTGCTTTCGTAGATCAGAAGATATAGTTTCTTTCTTTTGTAGATAAAGTTAGTTGATAGTCTTCTTGCTTTCAATTAAATAGATTTCCTTTTCTGAATTAGAAATAGTTTTGAAGTTTGAATTAAGAATATAGTTCACTTGCCTCTTAGGTTAGATAGTTGTTCAATGAGAATTTTTAACTAGATTACTTGCAGTAGAAGTTATCTTAGAGTAGTTAGCTATTTACTTGCTTTAATAGATTAGCTAGTTGTCTTTCTTACTTGTTTACTTGCTTTAATAGGTTACTTGCTTGCTTGCCCATTCTTGCTTTGATAGTGTAGTTGCTTGTTTATTTACTTGTTTTCATAAGGTAGTTTCTCATTGAATTTAGGTAGGCAAGTTAAGTAGTTTTCTTTTGTCATTTGCTTATCGTTATGCTTAATAGTTGTTTTTTCTTATTGTTATGAACTAGTTTTCTTTACATAGGGTTTTTACTTTCTTTCTTAGAACTATCCATCGATCCTTGTCCCAAAAGTACTTAGGTTATATAGTTTCAAGTTTCTTAGTAGGGTTTTCTCATTAGATAGATTTGCTTGAATAGATTAGCCTTAGATAGCTACCTTCCCTAGTTAGACTATACTACTACCAACCCTTCTACCTTTGGCATATATTTTTCTATAACTCTAAGTTTACTTACCCCGGGTTGACAATTTAATTGAGGGTTTTTAGTGTTTTTTTAGTTCATATAGAACACCCATTATTTTTGCTGCCATTGTCGGGGAGTTGTCTTAAGGTAAGAAGTAGTTAGAAAATATATCATTCCTAGACCTTAGCATTAGATTGGTGGTGGGGGAACTTTAAGACGAGAGGTAAGAACCTGCGGATCTGCTATTGCAGGCTCCCCCAAACCCAATGGTAGTTTTTCTTTTTCTTTTTGTTTACTTTCATGAATAGACCTAGAAACCAAATGGTATCTTTTTCTTTTGTTTTTGATTTCTTTCATGAATAGACCTAGAGATCCAAAAGATAGATACATTAAATCTAAATCAGACCTTTCAACCAAGGTTCCTTCCAACCTTTTTGGGGGAAGGGATGTTCCACTTATCAAATCCGCAGATCGATACTGAAAAACAAGAACTAGGTCAACTCAAAGAGCTAAAATAGTCTCTGAAGAGACTAACACAGGGAGCACTATAGAATAAGAAATTGAAGCATAAATCATATTGGGATAGGAGGCAAGACCACTCGAGCCTTCCACAGAACCAAACAATACAACCTTTTCTTTTACACCACCACCAGGAGATCCTAATTTTGAATACATAATAGACCCTGAACAGGTGAATCTTTTGTTTGGTAGTTCAACCAATTTAATTATCTCCCAAACTGACACATAAACTTTGGCACCAATAGTTTCAACCTCTCGAGTAGAGTCCCAGATATCCAATCAGTAGGAAGACCTTTCCATCAAAGGGAAACCTTGTTCTCTTCAAAGATAAAACCACTTAGGTACTCTCTTTTTGGAAACCAAGCCAATATGGATGATCAGGAGGACCATAACAATGTAAGACACCGGGAGGAAGAAGAAACTTGAAACCAAACCGAAACTACCTTCGGGTTTCTGATTTTGGACACCACTCCAAATTTCAACATGAAGAATATTCCTCTCTCAGCACTGCCTACCTTTTATGGTAAAAAGAATGAAGATCCAGACACCTTCCTATTTGAATTTGACATCTTGTGTAGGAGCTACAACTACGTGCAAGATTCCCAGAAATTAAAACTCTTTCTTGCCACCCTCAAAGACTCCGCACTAAGATGGTTCATGGGGTTGGGAGAATCTAGTATTAGGTCTTGGGAAGCCATGAAAGACATATTTCTTAAGAAGTACCAAGACTACTGCAAGACCAAAGAGTCTCGTAATGACATATTTAAAATCCAACAGTTAGAAGACAAGACCCTTGAAGATTATATGGAAATATTTGGTTATATCTCCCAGAAGTCAAAATACCATGACCTCCCAGAGGATGCAATTAGGGCTCTTTTCCTTAAGGTAATTTCAGAAGAATATCTAGAGATGCTTAACTTGATGGCATCATGTGACATCTCCCATAAAACATTTTCTGAAATATATGAAATGTGTATAAATTACTCAAGGATTAGAGCCAAAATAGGAAAGAATGTTCGGGACCCTTACAATAGAAGCTTAAAACCAATTAGTTCAGGTGGTATCACGAGAGCAGATATAGGGAACCTTTTAGAAGCTTCAAGATAAAGATCCTAAGAACAATAGGTTCCCAGTTGGATACCCTTAAAATAAAAAAGAAACGGGAGGAGGAAAATGCAACAATGAGCATTTATTGCCTAAGATGTAGGAGAAAACATTCCTCAAGGGAATGCCCATTAGATAACATTTCAATTTGTGGCTTCTGTACAGAATACCATGTGACGGAAAAATGTCCATCATTGCCCAGTTTATTAGCCATATATAGGAGTGGAGATCCTGGGGAGTCTTCTTATGCACCTAGGAGGCCGTGGTAGCCTAGGAACCAACCCACATACCCAGATCTACAATCTCAAGTTCCACCCTATTATCAACAACAACAACAGTGGAACTCACCAGTTTGAAAAAACTGGTCTACTCACTACCAATGTCCTTGGTTTTAGGAGGACATAACCAAGGAAAACCTCAAGCTCCACCCATCCCTATGTCCAACCATCCTTATCCTTAGTTGCCACCAAACACTCCTCAACTTCTACCAAGTTTTGTTCCACCACCTTTACCTCCTATTCCACAACAACATCCACTACAATATCAAATTGCAAGCTCCCCGAGACCAACACTATTACTAGCAAAACCAGTGTCAAATCCAAATAATAAGCCCCCTCAACCTCTTCACAATGTTGAGATGCAGGCCTTCCCAACATATGTTATTACTCCTATTCCAGTACAGGATATTCAACTAAGATCGGGAAAAGTTCTGGAGAGCCAGAGACCTTCAGTATTCATCCATGAAGAAGAAGAATAAGAAACCACCAAACAACCCATGGATGACACTAGGTGGGAAGATTTTATTATCCCGAATAATCAATAACCCAAGCTTCCCCAAAATGAACCTTCACAAATTATGAAGGTCCCTCCTTATCCAGACCAATTGGTAATTGATAAAACTACCACCTGACCAGAATTTGACATCTTTAATGAATTGAAGAATATTTGTGTCAAGATTCCCCTGCTTCAAGCCATTAAAGACATTCCAATCTACAGTAAGGTAGTCAAAGAATTGTGTATTAAGAAGCCAGGTAGGAAGCAAAAGGACCCTCCTACAGTACATTTATTAGGAGGAATTTTCGAGTACATATTAGAGCAACCAAAGCTAGAAAAATATGGGAACCCAGGGAACCCCGTAGTGACCATAACCATTAATTAGGTCTCCATTGGAAACACTCTCATAGATCTAGGGGCAACCATCAATGTAATGACCGCTACTACCTTGGAACAATTATAGCTACAACCTCTTCTTCGGCCTACCCCAACCATTTTGGAATTAGAAGATAAGACTAGGGTTATACATGAAGGAATTTTAGATGATATCATGGTTACTTTAGCCTCATGGGAGTACCCAGTAGATTTTCTTGTCATTCACTCAAAGGATCCTGCCAAAGGTCATCCCGTCATTTTGGGAAGACCTTGGATAGCCACAACCAATGCATTTATTGGCTACAGAGAAGGAGAAATGACCATCTCGAATGGTCTCTCTATCCAGAAGCTCACCATTTACCCTCCAGCTCAACCTATTATGGAGAATCTATGGTGGCTTGAATGTCCATACCAGAATGAGGACTGGGAAGAACCCGTATTTCCAAGTGACCATGCCTGGGAACTTCATGAGCACACAACAAAAAATGTGCTAAACCAGTTCATTTCTGCTATCACATGTGTGGATTTTCCATAGTCTTTTCCCCAATTTGAGTACATGTTTGGGGAATAACTTCAAGAACAGTTAGACCCATCCATTTTGTCTTCAACATCTTTTATTTTCGAGATAGATGAGTCTGCCATGTCTTATACCATGCCCTACAAGATTAGTCCAAGGAAATGTTTACATATATACTCTAGGTTAGATGGAGACCAACATAAACAGTTAGTAGATATCCCTAAAAAACAATCAGGAGAATTTTCCTGGCAATACAATGACATGAAGGGTATACACCCCGACACATGCATCCATCACATATATACCCAGGGGGAGGTAACATCTGTTAGGCAACCCCAGAGAAGGATGAACCCAACACTTAAAGATATAGTCAAGGAGGAGATCCAAAAGTTGTTAAAATTCGATTTTATCTATCCCATCTCTGATAGTAAGTGGGTATCCCCACTTGTAGTGGTTCCAAATAAAGTGACCGAAAAATGGAGAATTTGTGTTGATTTTCGGGAACTCAACAAAGCCACTCTGGAAGAACACTTTCCTCTCCCTTTCATTGACCAAGTTCTAGATACCTTGTCTGGAAAGAATTATTTCTCCTTTTTAGATGGGTACAGTGGGTACAAACAGATTCTTATAGCACCCAAGGACTAGGACAAGACTACCTTTACTTGCCCTTGGGGCACCTATGCCTATAGGGTCTTACCATTCAGATTGTGTAATGCTCCTGCCACATTTCAACGATCAGTGTTAGGGATATTTTTCGATCTTATTCATGATTGTGTGGAGGTCTACATGGATTACTTCATAGTCTATGGAAATACTTACCAAGAAGCCTTAGACAACTTAGAAAAATTCCTCATCAGATGCCAGGAAATGAACCTATCCCTAAGTCATGAAAAATGCAAAATGTTGTTAACTGAAGGAATGGTTTTAGGACATCATGTTTCGTCTGAAGGGATAAAAGTCGATCCTGCAAAGGTTGAGGTCATCATCGGACTTCCAACCCCCAAGACTCAGAAAGAGGTGAGAATCTTTCTTGGACATGCTGGATATTACCGGTGGTTTATTGAAAATTTTACAAAGATTGTTGCACCTATGTTTGGATTATTAATAAAACATGTTTATTTTGTTTGGACTGAGCAGTGTCAAACTGCCTTTGAAACCCTGAAAGCTAAGTTGTTCGTGGCACCAGTTCTTAGAGGGCCCAATTGGACTCTCCCATTTCATATATCCATTGATGCCTCCGACACTGCAATAGGAGGGGTATTAGGGAAGAAAGAGGACCAACAGTCCTATGCCATTTATTTTGTGCGAAAGAACTTGTCCCCTATCGAGTTAAACTACATAGTCACTGAGAAAGAATTCTTGGCAGTTGTTCATGTTATTAACAAGTTCCATCATTACATTATAGGTTATGAAGTATTTGTACATACCGATCATTCCGCCATTAGATTCCTCATGAATAAACCCATAACTAATGGCCAAGTGACTAGGTGGATTTTGTTATTGCAAGAATTTAATATGACTATGCTTGACTGACCTAGTAAGGATAATGTAGTAGTTGATTTTCTTCCCTGAATAAAAAATAAGGATGATGATATCTCTGTAGATGATAGTTTCTCAGACGAGCACCTCTTTTCCCTTTCCATCAATACCCCATGGTTTGCAGATATGGCAAACTATCTGGCCACTAGGAAGTTACTGTCTCATTTGTCACCTCATGAAAAGCAGAAAATTATTACACATAGTGCTAATTACTCTTGGGTTGGTCACGACCTTTTTCGCACAGGTCCTAATTTGATTATTTGTAGATGTGTCCGAGAGGATGAGGTACTTGAAATAATACAAAGTTGTCATGATGGACCATGTGGTGGCCATTTTTCTGACAAACGTACAACATATAAGGTGTTACATTTGGGTTACTATTGGCTTAGCATTTTCAAAGATGCTGCCAAGTATGTGAGAAGTTGTGATAGTTTCCAAAGGATAGGAAGACCTACATCAACTGAAGAAATTCCTTTGCATGCCCAAGTTATGATAGAACCCTTCAAAAAATGGGCCCTCGACTTTGTAGGACCAATTTCACCCATGTCTCGTAGGAATAACTATATTTTGGTTTGTACAGACTATGTCACCAAATGGGTAGAGGCAAAAGCCCTATTCGGGGCTAAAGAGAAGTCTGTTGTCGAATTTATCTATGAAGAAATCTTTACCCACTTCGGTGTCCCTTGTGAAATTGTTACTGACCAAGGCACTCAATTCACTTCCAAGCTGATGAAATAGCTAACAGAGAAATATGGTATTAAACACCATAAATATTCTCCATACCACCCACAAGCCAATGGTCAGGTAGAATCTACAAACAAAGTTCTGGAAGACATCTTGACCAAGAATGTTCAATTACATCACTAGGATTGGACCGATAGGCTCCCAGAAGCTTTGTGGGCATACCAGACCACCTAGAGGAATACCACTGAGCATACCCCTTATGAGCTAGTGTACGGGAAACAAGTACTTTTACCAATAGAATTCCAGGTAAGGACCTTCCGTATTGCCGTAGAATTAGGATTGAACCTGGATGAGTCTTAGAAGCAATGATCCCTACAATTGAATGAGTTGGATGAAATCAAGCAAGATGCCATCCAACGGAAAATATTAGTCCAAAACCAGAGGAGCAAGTGGCATGACAAGTTTATTAAGAAGAAACACTTCCAACTTGGTGATTGGGATCTTTTGTTTGATTCCCGATTCAATACCTTCAAAGGAAAAATCACCACCCAGTGGTTGGGCCCTTACGAGGTAGACACTGTATATGAAAATGGAGCTGTAAAAATTAAAACAATTGATGATGGACAAGTCTCCTTTGCGGTAAATGGACACCGACTTACATTTTATCATAAGCCCATTTCCAGAGAGAATTTTCTACAGGTCATGTCAGCTGACAAGACATTGGCCTTAGTAGATGGGGAATTTCCCCCTTGTTCTTGAAAATTTTCCTGAATTTCCTACTGTATATATATAAATAGTTTTTGAATTTTGTTAATAAGGAAATTCTAGAGATTTCTATAAGTATTTATTTCACCAGGAATACACAGTTTCAAGGATATTTCTTCAAAACATTACTACACTTGAATTTTGTGTATGCTAAAGCATCAAATGGATATTGACTTACTGTAATTAGCCATATTTTTGCAAAAAATCTCATTCTTTTAAGGCATTCTAAAGTAGTTGCTCTTAAAACTCTTCACCACTATATAAGGAAGTGATACCATAACTATCAAGCCTAGAGGCCTCTCGTACAGTTTTTCCAAGAAACCTAAGTAAGTGAGTCAAGTGTCTTTATCAAAGAGTAACAAGGAGGTCTAATTAGTGGTTAGTCATGGAAACATCGCAATAAATAAAAAAGAAGAAAGTGAGTTGAGCCTAGAGATACCTTTATGTTCTTTATCAATGGTACCATCCATTACATGCTAAATAGCTTGATTATATCATATCTTTAGATAGGCCACATTCTCTTAAGTACCCCTTACAACGGGACAATCACTAATAATATAACGGAAAGTCATCCTCTAACATAAATACCATCGCAGTGAAAAAAAAAAAGAGAAAAAAGTTGTTTTCAGAGCTATTCCCCCATCTTCTTGCATAAATCAATCTTATATTAAAATATTAAAATATGGAGGGCCAGTCTCTGAGGGTGTAAGAGGCTAACCCATCGGGATACTGAACAGGTCTACTAGCAGTGGGTACCAGCCTATGGTATGACTAGGTAAACCCGTCGGAGTACTGAACAGGATTGCTGGCAGCGGGGCATTCTACCTAGTAAGGATGATAATATGACAAAAATAAATAATAAATTTAAACTTGTCTTGATGTATGTCATTACTTGCAGACAAAGATGACATGAATTATGTGTGGTTAAGATAAGGTTAATGAATTCCATCAACTTTCCATTGGGAAATAGCTCTAAGACTATCTTGAAACTCTCTTGCCTACCTTTTCTTATCTATATATAGGATCTCTTATCCTATAGGTGGGGCCGTCTTCTAACTGTCTCGTCAGACCAATCTATGAAACTTTATCTTTACACTTGGCATACTATAAATCTTCGGTTATTGGGGATACTGACTGGTTTCCTATACTTTTGATTGTGAGGTGTCACAATAATTAGGTGTGGGGGAGGGGTTCATGAGCTGAAAAATGATCATTTCCTAAGAGAAATAAATCTTTGCAAGAGTTTTTGTATTACATTAATAGTCATTTTATTTTTGAAGTGCTAACCTCCCGTGTGCTATAAATTATTGAACATATACTTAATAGACCACTCTTTATCGATTTATCTTTCATCACAAGTTGTACATTGTAGGTTGAAAATACATGTTTTATGCTTGCTATAACCTGTTCGTTGTAGGTTTGAAAATATATGTCATATGCAAGAAGATTGAGTGAGCATGATGGCAAAATCAACAACAATGGAGCATTCTACCTCTGGTCATTAACCACTGTGATTGTCAAAAACTTGCAGGCTATCCATTACAAAAGGTGAGAATTTATTTAACACAGAAGTACCGAATGAAGTACCGTATGAGTTGCCATATGAAATTCCGTATGAGGTGCCGAACGAAGTGCCATATGAATTACACACCAGTAACTGTCCTAGATTCTAGGTGACTATAATACATTCAATTGAATTGGTTGCAGGAAATTGATTGAAGATGCTATATATGTTCATGATCAAATGTCCAAGTCAAAAGACTTGGACATTGATCTAACTACTCATCATTACATTGCCCCCAAAAACGAGCCTCCGAATTCGAAATTTCCCATACATGGCAGCTCGTGTGCACATGTGTGTAACCTACTCCACTATAGGCACATTCAAAATCAGGTTGGGAACTCTATTATCTCAATTCACCATGGATGATTTTAGGGGATAAATTTCGCTCATGGGCTAATTTTCCATGGTTTTTCCCCAAAAAGATTCGCTATTCTAAAAATGATTCACCCAAATTCTATAGGATAGAATTATTTTACCTTAAAAATCGCCAAAAATTTACACAAACTATATAAAATCCTTAGAAATTTGAATATTTTTACAAAAATATCACAAACATTTTATAGTTTGCATATGAAGGATTAGTAAGATTCGCCAAGGTTTCTACATTTTAAAATAAATTTCCATCCTTAAAATCATCCTTGCAATTCACCCTTGTCATTTTCTCTGCCCTGCGTTAAGAAATCATACCCAACATTCCCCTATTCAAAACACATTCAGCTCGTGCCCAATTCGTGCCACCTCTTGGCTCGATCATGCCCTTGCCTCGTGAATTTCTCCTTTGCCACAATGACTAGGAGATATGAACCCTCTTCCTATGTGGATCCTTTTTCCATTCCCGAATTTGATCAGTGCAGAGAGTTGTTTTTGCGCGTAGGCTGGGGGCCATTTTTGTCTAACTTGCAGGGCCACGATGAAGGCCTCTCCATGCAATTTTACATCGGTTTAGATGGGAAGACAACACATGTGGGGTATCTTTCCTTTGAAGTATCAGAAGAGTCCATTGTTGTAGCTACAAAACTCCCAAGAATGGGAGATAGATGGTTCAAAAACTACCAACTGTCGTGCTCAAGTTATAACAGGGTTTTTAAGCCCGAATTCGAGAACATTTCAAGAGAAAAAGGATATTCTAGGGAGTGGATAAAGGTGGAATTGATTAACCCTCTCATCGTCATCACAAGGTTGATTACATGCAAAGGTAGATACTCCACTTTCAAAGCTTGTCATTTCAGATTGCTAGCTCATTTTCTATTCAACAAACCTTTGAACTTCCCCTTCTATTTTTTAAAAATCTTGGAGAAGATGTCCTCTTAAGTGAGGAAGAATGTGACTAACCCCCACAATAGTCTCTTTCACCATGGCTTGATCAAACTCCTTGTCCTAGCCAAACTAGAGAAACAAGGGAAAACTTGGGATGTCTTTATATATCAATTTGCAAACCCTCACTTGACAATTAGGACCTGCAAAAATCCACTTAGCCTAAAAACTATCTCTCCATCCAAACCTCTCTCTCCAAGAATGCCAAACCCCCTTGCACAAACCCTCTCTTTTTCGGAACAATACAAAAATCTTATTGATATCCCTGCTTCCTCCTTGGGTAAAAAGACCAAGAGCAAAGACCAAAGGAAGCATATTATTAACCCCCCAATGTCTTCAATATCTCTTGATCCCACACCTAAAAAGCTCCAAGAAGTAATCCAACAAGACTTTCCCATCATTCCCACAAATAGGAGGGAAGCCAATCAATTTGGTAAAGGACCATTTTGAAAGAGTACCCGGAGCACAAGAACAAAACCTTATGCAAAACCCCTGCCTGCTTTGGATCCTATCCAAGTGCGCTTCGACCTTGAGATCCCTCACACGAGACTTAGGGAAGTTTCTGTGGATGGATTAGAACCATTAAGAAAGACAAAATCAAAGCCTACCTCTCCTTACCAATCCCCCATCACTCCTACTTCACCCATGCCTATTCTAGATCCTAAAAATGATAGATTGTCCACATCCCTCAAAGGATCTAAGCTTCCCTCGGAGATCACTGATTCTGCCCCAACCATTGAGAAGCTACAAAGAGAAAACCATCAACTTCTCCAACAGTTGGAAGAAAGGAAGACAATAGACACACACCTTCATCATGATAATGCAATCCTTCAAGCAAAGGTTAACTCCCTTCAACGGTTGGTCGATGAGATGACCAAATCCAACTGCAGCCTCAGAACACAACTGAAGAAACACAAGAGGCACAAGGAAAAGTATTCACAACAAGAAGGAGAGGCTTCCAAAGCTAATCCTCCTCATCAAGCCTAGTCACAAGGGGTAATTTCTTTTTGTTTGTAGTGGGACCTGGAAAATCGTAAGTGTGGGGGTAATGTTGGGCCCGAGATATGATCAATTTTATGACAGTTATTAGACACTTTTGCTGAATGTAAAATGTGTTTTTCATGTTTTGGAGAAGCTTTTTGAAGAATTTTGTGCTAAACCAGTATGATCTACACCAGGTATGTATGATTCGTGTTTGATGTCAATATTGAGTATAATTCATCACATTTTATGTTCCCAAAGATCTAATTCATGTTTTTTTTTGGTGTTACAAGGAAAAAATGCATCACGTTTCTTCTTCCCACACTCAGTCTAACACTCCTTCCAGTATTCGATCCGGTACCCAGTCCGACACTTTGTCCAGCACTACATCTTGCACAAAAATGGTGGGCAATTTGGCAGTTATGGTATTGGCGGCCAGTGGTGGGCGAATTAGGAACATGGGTTTTTCTCATGCTTTCCCCCTTCATCTACTGAACTCTTGACAACTCAGTTTAAGTTGTTAAGTAGGGCGATTATTGGTTTGCTCTATTTCAGCAGTTAGGGCACCATTAATGTAATTTGCTGAATTTAGAAGTGGTTCGACCCTCCTGTGGTCGATCACTTGGTCTGCAAATATTATAAATATCACCGTGGTGGTCATATAGAAGTTAAGAAGTCAAAGTATCAGTGTGATAGAGAAGAACTCGATTTTACTCTGTTTTGCCATTTTTCATTGCCAGATTATATAAAAACTGCATTTTTGTGTTTTCATGGTGAAATCGAATTGTTGAGTTCATGGTGTGCTTTTAGGAAGTGACCATGACTTGTTGGGGGAGGCACCAATAGTCTCGTAACTGTTTTTTAAGTTGTTTATGTATTTTATAGTTTAGTTGCCTCGTTTTATTTCTTGTACATGTATTATTATTTTTTTAATTAATTTGTTGTTGTAGTTTAATTGTCTTAACTCTCTTTTGCAGGTTAGTATGAAGGCTTGTGTTAGCATGCGTTGATATTGTAGTTAGAAAGGAATTTGCAAATTCATAGACTAACCCTGTGTGTAATTATATGTTAGATTGTGTTTTATTTATGATTTTAGAATTAAATTTAAAACAGAGTAGAACAAAGTTTTAATTTGAGTTTTCTTTAACAAGGATTTGATGGATGGATAGGATTAATTTCAGTTTTTAATTATAGATTGCTTATTTCATTTTTATGTAGATCTTTCTTAATTAGTTGTTGGTTAATGTATTTGGTAGTTTAATTTTTAATGTCGTGTTTTAATTTCTGTTCTTAAGCATTTTCCTTATTGCAGTTTGAATTGTTAGAATACATATAACATAGTTTTATTTTATGCACTTCCTTTCCTAGAATTAGATTGCAATTATAATTCTTTGATTGAATTTAATTATGAAGTTTGTTTACATAGCATAGAAGTACAATTACAATCTCGTTATATTGTTGATGGTTAATAATTCCATGAATATGTAGGGTAATTAAAATTGTTTTCGTAATGGCTAAATTCTCATTGGATTGTTTAATCCATACCTTTCATTTTTCTATTGAGATCAGTGTTGAGCTTATACTGCTTGAATTGTCCTTTGTTGTCAAGTGCCATCGAGATATTATCAGACATCAAAGACATTCACACAACCACCAACACTATATTTGAGTTTTCATAGGTTAAAAGATAGTTTCCTGTTTTCATAGATCAGAAAATATAGTTTCCTACTTTCGTAGATCAGAAGATATAGTTTCTTTCTTTCATAGATAGTTTTATTGCTATTGTAGGGTAGATAGTATTTTGTTTTGATAGGTTAAAAAGTAGTTTGTTTATCATAGATTAAAAGTTAGTTGATAGTTTTCTTGCTTTCAATTAAATAGATTTCCTTTTGTGAATTAGAAATAGTTTTGAAGTTTGAATTAAGAATATAGTTCACTTGCCTCTTAGGTTAGATAGTTGTTCAATGAGAAGATTTAACTAGATTACTTGCAGAAGAAGTTATCTTAGAGTAGTTAGCTATTTACTTGCTTTAATAGGTTAGCTAGTTGTCTTGCTTACTTTTTTACTTGCTTTAATAGGTTACTTGCTTGCTTGTCCATTCTTTCTTTGATAGTGTAGTTGCTTGTTTATTTACTTGTTTTCATAAGGTAGTTTCTCATTGAATTTAGGTAGGAAAGTTAAGTAGTTTTCTTTTGTCATTTTCTTATCGGTATGCTTAACAGTTGTTTTTTCTTATTGTTATGAACTAGTTTGCTTTACATAGGGTTTTTACTTTCTTTCTTAGAACTATCCATCGATCATTGGCCCAAAAGTACTTAGGTTATATAGTTTCAATTTTCTTAGTAGGGTTTGCTCATTAGATAACTTTACTTGAATAGATTAGCCTTAGATATCTACCTTCCCTAGTTAGACTATACTACTACCAGCCCTTCTACCTTTGGCATATATTTTTCTACAACTCTAAGTTTACTTACCCCAGGTTGAAAATTTAATTGAGGGTTTTTAGTGCATATAGAACACCCATCATGTATCTTCTGTGTTTTATTTGCACATTTTTTTAATTTTATTTCTCTACGATCCTATTTTTATAACAAGTCCCGCATTATGAATATATAGAATCCCAAAGAAAATATTAAAGTAAAAAGGAGTACCAGCTCTATAAAAAAAACAAGGGGGATTTACATCCTCGTGAGATTGTCGTTTTGATCCTAACGGATTCAGGCGTCAACATTTTTGGTGACCATACTGGGGAGTGAACTGAAATTTGGAACATAGTTTAGCATTTTTAAAAGATATATGACTTTACCCTAGGCTGATCAACCCCACTTTGAAATTGGATTGAACAATCAGTGAAGCATCTTACATCAGCTGTACAATCTGGTAATAACAACAGTCGAGACTCGATAAGAGTTAGAAAGGGCATGGTAGATATTATTCCAAGAAGAAGAAAGATAAATCCTCCAAATACAGAGGAGAGACGAGAAAAAATACTGAATAAACCAAAGGCTAACTAAAGCAACACAAGAACAGGGTCGAGATTGAAGCTGGATGAATACAAGGGAGCCATTACCAGAAGTAAAATAAAACAACTCTTTATTCTGAGAAGTGAAAATCATATTCCTGGAATCTCTCCAGATATGGCAGAAAGAAATGAATAACCATGAGATGATCATCATGAGGAGAGACAAGGAGGTGGAAGAGATGCTGCAAGAAATCAAGAAAACCTAAGGTTTGAAAATAGAAGAAGAATAAGAGATTCCCCTTTGAATCTTCTAGGTGAGCAACATGATACCTATTGTCTCCATAATGGTAACCTAAAGGAATTTTATAGAGACAGAACAATCGATGCAAAGAGGCACCTTCACTATTTTCTTGATGTTTGCAATTTTCACTGTGTTGAGTATGAATATGTCATGGTAAGGATATTTCTGCAAATGTTATCAAGAAGAGCGTATGAATGGTATACGACAGTACCGAGTAGATCAATTCACTCATTTAATGACCTTGAAGCCATTTTCCTGACTATGTTCGCCCCTTCAATTGATTATCATACCCTTATCACCGATTTCACCCAGATTGGTTTGAGGAAGAATGAAAGAATAAGTGATTTTAATCTCAGGTTCAATAAAACCTTCAGTAAGATTCCATAAGATAAAATACTAAATGACCCAGTCATTCTCGGTTGTTATAAGAATTCAATTCCCCCGAATGTGAAATATGCTATAAGAACATCCCAAATGGATGCCTTGGAGGAGGCAATGAATAAAGCCACTGAGATGGAAGAAATTATGATTGAAATGGATGTCGACCCCGACATTATACTGGGAAAAGTAAAAAGGTAGTTGGGAGGATTAAGTATTGATAATAAAGGATCATCTAGTTCAATAAATAGCAAGGAATTCAAGCCATGACCGGCTCAAAGATGAAAAATTGGAGGAGTATTTTTCAAGGGAACCATACTAGTTGTAAAGGTAGACCTTGTGACCACACAAGAAACTAAGCAAAGAATTGGAATTGCACATATGAATAGAAATATCAAGCAAATGAAGAATTAGATAACTAGACTAAGAAGGGGGGATAATTATGTGGAAAATCCAAGAATTTCGATCGCAAAGAAAAGAAGGAACTCTCCCTAAGAAAAAAAAATGAGGTTTGAAAACACGGATAATCCACAAAGACTGAGAATTCCCAGTAAGCCTATTCCTAATGCAGTTGTTTTGGATGATGCATATGATGAGAACATGGTTGAGCAAGAAAATTATTATTCACCCGATGAAAATTCTAAAACTGTGCAGATGGACGGATGCGAGATGCCCATGTATATATTTGAAGAAGGTGACAACGATCCTAAATCACAGGAAAACGTTGTCAAGACAAGAGGATTTGTAGATAGATCCAAGAATAAGAATGACTTTGAAAAAGAAAAAGAAAAATATAAAGAGAAAACAAATGATAAAGGAGTAGGTGAGAAAATGAAAAATAACGTTGGAAATAAGAAGCAACACCTGATGACAAACTCCAGTCAGATGACATACAATGTTGTAGAGGATTTAAGAAAATCAAGTATAACTCTTCCTTTTACAGAAGCAATGAAGATTCCCAAACAAATGGAAAACATCTTGAGATTGTTGGATGATCCATATGAGAACACAAAATTTGTTTTTACCAGTCTGAAACAAAGCTAGAACCAGTCCACTGCCAAGCTGAGAGGTAAAATTCCTCCCTTTTACATTTTAATTGAAAATAATGATGTTGCACTTCATAATTGTTTAGTTGACACTAGCATGACCAATAATATCATGCCACTAGCAGTCATGGATGTTACAGGTATGAACCAACTGAGAGGGGGGGGGTGAATCAGTTAGTGTAGATTATTAACCATTTACTCTTATTTTTAACTTTGAATCATGAATCTTAGTGGCAGTGAGTCTTTACTGTGAATTCCAGAGTTATAAACATAAA
>ML795090.1:392205-410105 GCA_009831015.1 Picea engelmannii
TCGTGTTCCAGCATTCGTGTTCCAGCAGTCGTGTTCCAGCAGTCGTGTTCCAGCATTCGTGTTCCAGCAGTCGTGTTCCAGCAGTCGTGTTCCAGTAGTCATGTTCCAGCAGTCGTGTTCCAGCACCTGTGTTCTAGCATTCGTGTTTGCATTTGTGTTGCAGCAGTTGTGTTCGCATTTGTGTTGCAGCATCTGTGTTCACATTTGTGTTGCAGCATCTGTGTTCGCATTTGTGTTGCAGCATCTGTTCTCCATAAATCGATTGCCATCAATGACAACCTTGATCATCTGCGTCATCCTTCTGTTATCGCCATATCTCCAACAATGGAGGCATTGGGCATGATTTGTACCAAATATTAAGATATTGGTGAAAGTATATATGAAATTGATTCTAGAAAAGTGCTAGCCTATGGAGAAATCAAGAAATTTTATGCCTGGATCACGATGACCCCCCATATTATTACATTTTTCAATATTATTGTGGTAGACCTTCCTCCGAAATATGGAGTTGTGTTGGGGAGAGATTGATCATCCATGATCAGGGGATATATAATGAATGATGGAATTTACATGATGCTTCCAGGAAAAGAAGGAGCAATGATTAAGGTGCCCTGTGAACCCAGGAAACCCTTCTCCTTCAAAAAGAAAGATAATGAGTTAATGGAAGATTATGTAGATGCCGAGATTGGAAATTATGCTATCCTAGAAATGGAACATAGTGAAAGCCTAGAGAAAGTGCAAGACATGGAGAATCAAGAGTATCCATTTGAAGGTTATTGGAGGATGTCATTTGATGGAGCTTGTTCAAGCTCTGGGAGTGGAGTTGGAATTTTCCTTATAATTCTAGAAAAGATTATGCATCCACATGCTATTAGACTTGAATTTGCATGTACTAATAATGAGGCAGAATATGAATCTTTGATTCAGGGGATGATTCTTGCACAAGAAATGAAGATAGAACATCTAATTTTGATTGGTGACTCTGAGTTGGTAATTAATCAGGTCACCCAGAAGTATAAAATCAAGAAGGAAAGACTCAAGTTATTTTCAAAAGAGTCAACAAATTGATGGAATTTTCCATTTCTTTCAACATTTCCTTCATTCCAAGGGACAAGAATCAGAAGGCAGATTCATTGGCCTTGGTGGCCTCATTGTCAAACCCAGATGATATACAAAGAAAAACATATTTCCAACTAGAAAGAGCATTTCGACCTTCTGTATCCGATAACATAGAATATTTGCAAGTGTTTGAGAATGATGAACAGTTTGAATTTTTTTGTTGAATGATGATGATGATGAATACAATCACATATCTGATGTCCCTAAATATTGTATACAATCTGAGTCTCTTTTTATGAAAGATCATCATGCAAGGAAGCTCCTGGAAGAAATTTCACTTCGAAAGGTGCAAGAAACAAGAAAGGTCAATATTGGAACTGACAGTTCCCAAAAATGTGTCATGTTGTGAGTTGATTGTACCATTGAAGAAGTTGACCAATATGTTGCATTGTTTAAATAATATCTTGATGTGTTCGCATGGACCTATGATGATTTGAAAGCTTATGATACAATGATATTCCAACACATCATTCCTTTGAGAGAAGAAACAAAGCATGTCAAGCAAAGAATAAGGATGATGAACCCTAAATTGAAACCTATGGTAAATATTGAATTGGAGAAGTTAAAGAAGGCCAAAATAATATATCCCATTAGGCATTTCGACTGGCTTTCAAACCCTGTGATAGTAAGAAAGAAGATTGGGTAAATATGGATGTGTGTGGATTTCAGAGATCTTAACAAAGCAAGTGTAAAAGATAAATATCATTTACCTAACATGGAATTTCTTCTCCAGCAAGTCAAGGGATCAACCTACATGTCCATGTTGGATGGTTTCTCTGGATATAATCAAGTCCTCGTTGTTGAAGAAGATAGAGCAAAGATAACATTCATAACACCTTGGGAGACATATGCATATGTTAGGAGGCCCTTTGGTTTGAAGAATGTTGGAGCCACATTATAGAGGGCCATGGATCATGCATTTAGTGGGTTGATAAGAAAATTCATGGTAGATTATCAAGATGACTTGACGGATTAAAAAATGAGGGGTGAGCATATCCATCACTTGAGAAAAGTATTTGATAGATGAAGATTATATGGCGTCTCTCTAAATCCAAAGAAATGCATATTCATTGTAACTCAAGGAAAACTATTGGGTCATATTGTGTGCAAGGAAGGGATTTATATAGATTCAGAAATATTTAAAGAAATAAATGAACTCAATCTTGTGTCATCTAAGAAAGCAGTTCAACCATTTTTCATCAAGATCAATATTATGTGAAGATTTGTTCATGACTATGCAAGTATTGTGAAGCCATTCAATTTATTGTTGAAAAAGGAGCGAAGGTTTGAATGGACAGTGGATACCGATGAAGCTTTCAATAATATCAAAAGATAAATCACCATAGCTCCATTACTCATTAGTCCATATTTTCAAAGGGATTTCATCATCTACTCGTTTGCTAAGGAAACAATTGTTGCATTTGTTATTACTCAGAGGAATACCAAGGGTGAATAACTCCCAATCACTTTCATGAGAAAAACCCTTCATGATTATGAATTAAATTATTCAGAGTTGGAAAATCAATCCCCAGCTCTTGTGAAAGAAATGACGCACTTTCAGACGTACATATTGTTGATTAAGGTTGGTTGTCATTGATGTCAACCCTCGAAGAAAGTCCAGTAGCAAAAAGGTTTGGGTAATGGAACCAAGTTTGTTTGATGTATAATGGTATAAGTTTTAATATATTTGAAGGTAAGACTATTCTATATGGGTAGTACATGTCATGCAATTTCTGGTGGTATGTGGAATGTCACATAACTCCTCATGGTTACAGAGTTATGGCCATGTGAAGTTGGAGAACCCTCATGAGTCTTCTAGAAGCCCGAAAAGGTCAAAGTAGTCAAAGTGGTCTAAGAGATTTTTAGAAGGTAAATAATAAAGTGAAGTGATGAGTGTACTATAATTCAAAGTGAATACAAAATAAATTATTTAAGTAATAAAGTTAATGGAGAAATTATTAAGTTGACAAGTGGTTAGAAGTGGGTTAGCCCTAAAATAAGGAAAGTGGTTTAAGATGGTTAGAAGGTAACCCCTTGAGGTAAAGTGAAGTGATGAGTTTACTATAAGTCAAAGTGGATACAAAATAAATTATTTAAATAATAAATTTAATGGATAAATTAGTAATTGGACAAGTGGTTTGAATTTGGTTAACCCTATAATAAGGAAAGTGGGTTAAGATGGTTAAAAGGTAACCCCTTGAGGAAGCTACATGAAAGTATAATAAGAGGCAAGGCTCTCTCATTTTATTCACACTTGAACATATTGAATATCTACAGGTGTCTAAGGTAACCAAAGGATATCTAAGCCGAATTTCAAAGAGAAGGTGAAGTAAAGAAGGCCGAAATTCAAGGGAGGATAAATTCTTTTGATGATGCTTTCTAAGATCCATACAACAAATATTTTGTGCGGGGGACACTCTACAAGTTTTCTCTCTAGAATAAGACATAATTCAACAAGGTACGTGATCATATACACCAGGTCTATTACAAAGTTACAAATCGTATCTGGATGATGAAATTGATGAGGGCTTTTGGTTGAGGTACATGTTGGGTACATGATTGAGACAAGTAGTTGATGAGTTGGCACATACATGAGGTGTATAGTTTATGATGTTCGTACATATTGATGAGTAGTTGATACATGATTGGTACATACTTCGTACATGGTTGGATGCACTTGTTTATGGTACAGGTTGATTATAGGTTGTTTGGTACAGGTTGGTGCATGGTTGATGCACTTTTTTATGGTACAGGTTGAGGTATAGGTTGATGCATGGTTCAAGTTTATTGGTATAGGTTGTTTGGTGCAGGTTTATTGGTATAGATTTACATCGGTATATCTGACAGTGATAGTGTGACAGTGGTTCCATCATTCTACTTCTACTTCAGGGTGGTTGGATGGGGCAAGGACAAGTGGTTGTAGCCACCTTCCAGTTGTAGCCTGAGATCAAAGGGGGTTGTAGCCTCCTTCTAGTTGTAGCCAAAGAATTGGGGAGTTGCATCTTCCCTCAGGTTGTAGCTTGAGAAACTAGGGGGTTGGAGCCTCCTTCGAGTTGCAGCTAGAAAACAAAGGAAGTTGGTGCTTCCAATGAATGTAATTATTCAAGACATATAAGAAAAAGAATTATGTGGTTTTCTCCCGCTTTGGGTTTCCACGTAAAACATTGGTGTACTATGTATGTGTATGATTGTTCATTTGTTCATTTCTTATTTACTCAGCAAATATTGGATGATAATGCTACATTGATATAACACTCGGATTATATAGTTAAGAAGGATTAGATTTATCTATTACTGATTCACTCCCCCTTTTAGTAATCCAACAATTGGAATCAGGGCCGGTTCCTTTAGAAATCAATTTAACCACTGAAAGGTAGATCATGGAGAGAAACAACTTGTATAAAAATGGAATACCATAGTTTGATGGACATAAGTATGCATTTTGGAGCATAAGGATGAAGACATATATACAGGCACAGGGATTAGAAATTTGGCAATCAATTGTAGATGGATACACAGTACCAGTAGTTCCGCCAACAAATGACAAAGAAGTGAAACTTGGTAAGAATAATTCCAAAGCCACAAATGCACTTCTGAATGGTCTTGGTGAAACAATATTCACCAAAGTTGCACATTGTAAATACACTAAAGATATTTGGGACAAAGTTTGAAATATTTATAAAGGAGATTCAAAAGTCAAAGAAGCAAAGCTTCAAACTTACAGAGGTGAGTTCAAACAACTAAAGATGAAGGAAGATGAAAATATTTCAATTTACTTCTTACAAGTCGATGAAACAATTAATGCAATCATAGGATTGGGAGAAGAAATTCAAGAATCTATAATTGTTCAAAAGGTACTAAGATCTCTATCTATGAGATTTGACCCTAATATATCAACACTAGAAGAAGGACAAGATCTAAACTCAATAAGCATGGACGAACTACATGGAATCTTCACAACATATGAAACGAGAACTGAATAGGAAAATCCATATGTAAAAGAAACAACCTTCAAAGCATACAAAAGATCAAAGAAAAAAGGAAACAAACAAGAAAAAGAACATAGCAACATGAGTGACGTCTTGGAAGATGATGAAGAAGTGGCCAACTTTGTCAGAAGACTGAACAAGGGAGTCGACGGTAGGTATAGAGGTAAGCTTCATTTAATTTGTTTTAATTGTGATGGTATTGGTCATTTTGCTAACAAATGTCCTCATAAGAAAAAGATAAATGATGAAGGTAACTCAAAAATAAGACAAACATATAAAGGCAAAAGAACCACAAAGAAAGTTTTCAAGAAAACCTTATGCACCAAAAAAGTCATTTCATCATTAGATGAAGATGAATTCAGTGACAGTGAGACAAAAATGGTTCTATTCATGGAAGTAGAAGATTCTGAAGTAGAATATGAAGAATCTGAAGAAGAAATTGAAGAGGCAGAAGTTGACTACCTAGAGGAATTGATGAGTGCCATAGAAGTTATCAGAAGAGAAAAGAGGAAAAACAAGAAGCTACAAGTGGAACTAGACAAGAAAGAAGACACTCAGGAATTAGAACAAATGATCAAAAATCTGAAGGTTCAAATTTGAATTGAAGAAGTACTCAAAGAATAGCTAGAGGAAAGAGATATGATCATTGAAAATTTGGAAGAGAGATTGTCACATTAATAAAGGATCTTCAAAAGAAAAATATGTAGAACAATTCAAAAGTTTTGAATGACATTATCAACAGTCAAAGGCCTAACCATGACAAGTTTGGAATTGGATACAATCAGATGGAAAAGGGATCAAGCTCCAAAACAACAGAACAAGAAATATATCCAAAAAGATATGCAGAAACAATCAAAGGGGATAAGAAGGTCTACAGAGAAAATTATAGGGACACTCCTCCACCGAGAAGACTCATATTTCAGAATCAACGACCAACAGAAACAAATAGGTCTCAGGAAGAAGAAGGTTTCATAAGAGCACCTCCTTTTAGAATATCTTCAACTCCTAGGTATCAAATTATCTTTTTTGGTTTATGTTATGCATGTAATAATTTTGGACATAAAGCTGTGAATTTTAGAGCTAACAACAAGAACATAAACAACTTTGAAATTCATACACAAACGAGTTATCCAAGAAGGCCTAGTGAAACACAAATAAGAAGTTACAACAGGTTTGAATCATTGAGCATTGAAGTGGAATTATACAAGTGTAACAAATTTGGACACATGGCCAAATATTGCAGAATGGAAATACTTCCTAGAGAACCACAATAGAACAAAAACAATCACAGACAGGAACCTCAAAAAAGGACATGGATAAGAAAGCAGAATCAATACAACAATGAAGAATGCACACTCTCTCTACAAGATAAGAAGAAGAAACGTGGTTGGTATGCTAACAATGGTTGTTCAAAACACATGACAGGTGATAGAGACATGTTTCTTACATTAAGAAATGAAAGAGATGGACCAGTCTCCTTCGAAAATGATGATTCAACCAAAATCATTGGAAAAGGCACGGTCAAATTTGGGAACAAGAATACAAAGGAAAAAAATGTTCTACTAGTAGAAGATATGAAACACAATAGTCTAAGTGTGAGTCAAACGTGTGACCAAGGTCATAAAGTTACTTTTGATTCACAAAAGTACGAGATAAGAAAAGGAAGTTCAAGAAAATTGATTGCTACAGCTGCGAGAACTTCAAACAACATATATGTGTTAAGTGAAATTGGAAATGAAAAGTGTTGTCTAGGAAAGGAAGATGAAAGTTGGCTATGGCACAAAATAATGGGTCACATACATTTTGATAACCTTGTCAAAGTCAGCAAAAGAAAATCAGTCAGAGAAATTTCCCAGATCACAAAACCAACCAGAACTTTATGCAAGCATTGTCAACAAGGAAAACAAACAAAGACCAGGTTCAAATCAAAGGAATATTTAATGACAAGACCACTGGAAATTGTGCATACTGATCTAGTTGGACCAACTACAACAAAGTGTTTAAAAGATGAGAAATACTTTATGTTATTAGTTGATGATTATACATGAATGACTACAGTTTTCTTTCTCAAGAATAAGTTAGAAGCTTTTGAAAACTTCAAGATCTACAAGGAAATGGTTGAAAATGAAATGGATTCAAAAATCAAATGCTTGAGATATGATAATGGAGGAGAGTTCACTTCAAAGGAATTTATGGACTACTGCAACAACCATGGAATAAAAAGGAAATTCTTCATTGCTAGGACACCTCAATAGGATGGAGTTGTTGAAAGAAAGAACAGGACAATATAGGTAATTGATAGAACAATGCTAATGGATTCCAAACTGACAGATATTTTTTGGACATAGGCAATGCATACAAAAATTCACATTCAAAATAGAGTAATGCTCAGAAACAACACTGACAAAACTCCCTATGAGCTATGGAAAGGATGACTAGCAAATGTGAAGCACTTCATAGTTTTTGGAAGCAAATGCTACATCAAAAGAGAAGATGGAAGAATGAGAAAGTTTGATTTTCGTGTGGAAAAATGAGTATTTGTTGGTTACTCAAGTACAATAAAATCATACAAGTGTTACAACCTGAGATTGAACAAAGTTTTGGAAAGCATCAACATAACAATTGATGAAACAGGTAGACAAGAATTGAAGGAAGAAGAAAATGAATCAATGGAACAACTTTACGAAGAAGAAACAAAAGATGAAAAAGAAGGGGAAGACAAAGAGGATCTGACAGAAGCAGAAGAGCAAGTTCAACAAGTGACTCCAAAGACACCTAGCAGACGAGTACCGAAGAATCATTCTTCAGATCAGATTATCGAAAACAAAGATGCATGAGTTGATACTGGAAGACGAATGTGTTCACCAAAACAAATGCACCTAGCACTCACATTTGCGATTGAACCAACCTGTTTTGAAGAGGCCAACAAGGATGAATTTTGGAATAAGTCCATTGATGAAGAATTGGATCAAATAGAGAAAAATGACACTTGAGAATTGGTTCCAAGACCAAAGGATAATAATGTGATCTACACAAAGTGGGTTTACAGGAATAAATTTAATGAATATGGACAGGTTACAAGGAACACAACTAGATTGGTATGTAAAGGATATGCATAGGTTGAAGGAATCGACTTTGAAGAGATATTTGCCCCAGTTGTCAGAATGGAAGCAATCTGATTGCTTTTAGCTTATGCATGCTCCAGAAATATTAAAGTGTATTAGATGGATGCAAAATCATCTTTTCTGAATGGGGAACTTGAAGAAGAAGTCTACATTGAACAACCAGAAGGATTTTAGTTGTCAGAGAACGCAAATTATGTGTGTAAATTAAATAAGGCCTTGTATGGTCTAAAACAGGCTCCTAGAGCATGGTACTCTAGACTGGATAAATATTTACAACGGGGAGGGTTTAGAAAAGGAAGTGCATACAACAACCTCTACATCAAGGTAATTCAAGATAGTATTTTATTAATTGAAGTTTATGTTGATGATATTATTTTTAATAGTGATGATGACAGGTTAAGCCAGGAATTTGCAAAGGATATGAAAAATGAATTTGAAATGTCATTACTTGGAGAACTATCCTTCTTTCTGGGACTTTAGATATGTCAAAGAAACCAAGGAGTTTTTATTTCTCAAACCAAGTATATTAGAGAAATGATAAAGAGGTTTGGAATGGAAGATTGAAAACCAGTTATCACTCCCATGCAAACCAGTTGCAAGTTAAGAAAATATGATGATTCAAAGTCTATAGATTAGAGGCAATACAAGTCAATGATTGGTAGCCTACTATATGTGACAACATCTAGACCAGATGCAATGTAGGAAATTGGACATGTGGCATGATTTCAAGCAGCACCAAAGGAATCACATATATTAACAGTGAAGAGGATTTTCATATATCTCAAAGGAAAATAAGAGTTTGGATTATGGTATCCGAAAGGAAAGGATCTATCACTTATTTCCTACATAGATGCATATTGGGCTGACTGTATTGATGACCGAAAAAGCACCAATGGAGAAATGTTCTAATTGGGTGAGTGTTTAGTATCATGGATAAGAAAGAAACAATCATCAATATCTTTATCTACAACCGAGGTAGAGTATATTGCAGCAACAACATGTTGTACACAAGTTCTTTGGATGAAACAAACTCTGACAGATATATACGTTGAGTATGATGAGCCCATTCCAATCTATTGTGATAATACAAGCGTCATCAGTATCTCAAAGAAACCGGTGATGCACTCCAATACAAATCACATTCCAATCAAGTATCACTTTCTACGGGAACAGGTTGTAGAAAAGAACATCATATTTGAGTATGTGGGCACAAAAGAACAAGTGGCAGACATATTTAAAAAACCACTTCCACGGGGAGCCTTTGAGTATCTTCGCCAGAGACTCAGAGTTATTTATACTCCAAAATGAATGATTTTGAATTCTTATCTTATATTTCTTATATGTACATGAGGAAGCACCATAAAGAGGACAATTTAGCTAGGGGGAGAAACCTCGGATGGAAAAATACCTTTGCCATTGATGAAAAAGGGGGAGAGATTTATCATATGAAGACGACAGAGGCATGGTTCCAGGGGGAGCATGAGTCATATAACTTCAGTATTGCATGAAATGATTTGAGTATTGCATCAGAGTGTTTCCATCAATGCCCAAGGGGGAGATTGTTGATTAAGGTTGGTTTTCATTGATGTGAACCCTTGAAGAAAGTTTAGTACCATAAAGCTTTGGGCAATGGACACAAGTTTTTTTGATGTATAATGGTATGAGTTTTAATATATTTTAAGGTAATACTATTCTATATGTGTAGTACATGTCATGCCATTTCCGGTGGTATGTGGAACGTCACATAACTCCTCACAGTTAGAGAGTTATGACCATGTGAAGTTGGAGAACCCTCATGAGTCATCTAGAAGCCATTTCCGGTGGTATGTGGAACACTTGAGCATATTGAATATCTACAGGTTTCTGAGGTAAGCAAAGGATATCTAAGACGAATTTTAGAGAGAAGGTGAAGTAAAGAAGGCCAAAATTCAAGGGAGGATACATTCTTTTGATGATGCTTTCTAAGATCCATACAACAAATATTTCGTGCGAGGTACGCTCTACAAGTTTGATCTCTAGAATAAGCCATAATTCAACAAAGTATGTGATCATATACACCGGGTCTATTACAGAGTTACAAATCAGATTTGGATGATGAAATTGATGAGGGCTTTTGGTTGAGGTACATGTTGGGTACATGGTTGAGACAAGTAGTTGATGAGTTGGCACATACATGAGGTGTATATTTGATGATATTGGCACATATTGATGAGTAGTTGATACATGATTGGATGCACTTGTTTATGGTACAGGTTGATTACAGGTTGATTGGTACAGGTTGGTGCATGGTTGATGCACTTGTTTATGGTACAAGTTGATTACAGGTTGGTGCATGGTTGATGCACTTGTTTATGGTACAAGTTGATTACAGGTTGAGGTACAGGTTGATGCATGGTTGATGCATGGTTCAGGTTTATTGGTACAGGTTGTTTGGTGCAGGTTTATTGGTACAGGTTTACAACGGTATATCTCACAGTGATAGTGTGACAATGGTTCCATCATTCTATTTCTACTTCAGGGCGGTTGGATGGGGCAAGGACAGGTGTTTGTAGCCACCTTTCGGTTGTAGTTGAAGATCAAAGGGGGTTGTATCCTCCTTCTGGTTGTAGCCAGAGAATTGGGGAGTTGGAGCTTCCCTTAGGTTGTAGCCTGAGAAACCAGGGGGTTGGAGCCTCCTTCGAGTTGTAGCTGGAAAATAAAGGAAGTTGGTGCTTCCAATGAATGTTATTCTTCAAGACATATGAGAAAACAAATTATGTGGTTTTCTCCCTCTTTGGGTTTCCACATAAAACACTGATGTACTGTGTATGTGTATGATTGTTCATTTGTTCATTGCTTATTTACTCTCCAGTTATTGGATGATAATGCTACATTGATATAGCACTTGGATTATATGGTTAAAAAGGATTAGATTTCTCTATTACTGATTGACCCCCCCCTCTCACTAATCCAACACATACTAAATTCACATGTCATTGATTATGTTCCATCATCAACAATGAATATGCTTTTGAATCAATAATTGAGAGAAGGAAAATGGGCTAACTGGATAGTAAAGATCCAATAATATGATATCAATATTAAACCTTTAAAGGCTATCAAAGGACAAGTTTTATGTAAGCTCATCGCAAATAGTGATTATGTGGATGGAATGATTTCAATTTCAGTTGGAGAACCATTGGCTGATTCACAATGGTACAGAGATATTGTATTCTATTTGAGGTTCGAGTAGTTTCCAGTTACCATGATCCTTAAAGAGTGAAGAACATTAAAGATGAAGGAAAATCAATATGTGCTAATTGTTGATATACTATTCAGAAGGAACTATGATGGCATATTAATGAGATGTGTTTATCAAGACAAGGCCCAAGAACTAATGAAAAAACTCCATGAAGGAATATGTTGTGGACATTTTGAACGTAGTGAAATTGCCCACAAGATAATAAGAGATGGATTTTATTGGCCATCAATTTTCAGAGACTCATATGCCACAATAAGGAAGTGTGTATCATTCCAACAGTTTTCAGGTAAAATGAAGAGATATGTGATGCCGTTACAACCCATAACGGTAGAACAACCATTCTCTCAATGGGGACTTGATGTCGTCGGGCCGATAAATACAAGATCAAGCAAGGGATGCATGTATATTCTAACTGCTACATATTATTTTACAAAGTGTTCAAAGGTAGTGGCATTAAAAAAGATTGACTCTTAAGAGCTAATTAAGTTCCTCAAATATAATCTTCTTTCAAGATTTGGTGTCCCAGATAAATTTATCACTGATAATGGTTCGATTTTCATTGGTTCAAAGTTTACATAATTTTGTGTAGAATATGGAATTATTATGGGGCAATCATCAAACTATTATCCACAAGGAAATGGTCTCACAAAATCCACAAATAAGTCACTCATTCATATTTTGAAAAACATTATAGACAAGAACCAAATAAATCAACACTTAAAGTTTATTGATACATTGTGGGTGAGCAGAAGGATTCCAAAGGACAACAATGGGATGTCCCCATATGCATTGGTTTATGGAAAGGAAGCAAAATTGTCAATCAGCCTCGAACTCAATGCTTTGACTTCCGCGGTTAATACAGAAGATGCATAAGACAATTCACCTATCCAAAGGAGGATTAATCAATTTTTGAAGTTGGAGGAAGAAATAAGTAAAGCCATGAATCAAACTTCTCAGAGACAAAAAATTATCAAAATATATTTTGATCAGAGCGCAACTGTAAAAAAATTTCAGAAGGGAGAACTAGTGTTACTCTAGAACGAAGCTAAGGAGAAGTCATCGATGCATACAAAGTTTGAAGCTCTCTAGATTGGACCATACATCGTCGATAAAATCTTGGGCTTTAATTATTATATGCTCAAATACATGAAGGGTAAAATATTAATGCTTCCTATCAATGAGCAACATTTGAAAGGTTTCTTCACCAAAAACATTCTCATTCTCCTTGTACATAATTTTTTTTTTTCTTCCAGTTTATATATTCTTACCTTGAATCCTAATGGATGGAAGCACCTTGTCATAAAGATTCTGGATTCTTGACAACCACATGGGGTTATCATCCCATAGTCGGAGCTAGTTGAGACCAATTCCCGCTTCCGATATTTCCCTCCCCTTTCTATTTTCCCAACTTCTTTTTTCCATTTCTTTTACCTCTTCTATACTTACCCGAATTCCCCTTTTATTTTCTCCCCTCTCTTTTCCGTTTCTAGTTACTATACTTAATTGTTTTTCAAAAAACAATGGGTTCATGGGTTGGCGGACTTGGACTCACAAATCTTCACCTCCATCCACACTCCCACAACTACCGTGTTATTATATACTTAACCATTTTTTCCAACCGCGGGTTCATGGGTTCAAGATTTCATATTCCAAGCTCTGCGATATCCATTTTTCACCCAAAGATCTGCGATTTGCATTATGAACATCAGAATCGTCGCGGGTACCGATCTCCCTAAGAATTTCATTTCTCTTATATCCAATTCCGACCGACCGCTCTCGACACTTAGCTTATTTTCTATCATTCACAACCATGGGTTCACTAGTTCCTAGGTTGGCGGGTTCACAAAAGTTCCCAAATCCTAATTTCTCTCGTCCATCCATGCCACCTTAGTGCTTTTCCCAATACACATTTAGTATGGTTTAATGCTAATAATTCATCATGCAGGTTCTTTAAAGATCGCCATTAATAAGTGAAGGGATCGAGTATATTTCCCATTAAACCACATTAAAACATGATTTACCGAAGATTATATTATTGTTATATCTCTCAAGTGTTCGTTTCAAATATTATCTGGTTAAAATAACACTCTCTTCAACCTATGGAAACAACAACTCGACAACATTTTTGCGATGATACTTTGAATATTTTAGGGCATGAGGACCAAAAATTTCAGTGGCCCAGAGCATATTCTTACTATTCATCTCCCTTTGGTCAAAAGGAAGTGATATGGACATCCACAATTTCTCACACAGGGTGTGTCCCAGAGTTTTTTTGACTGCAAAGAACTGGTTGCATGGTGCGTTGAGAAATAGGTACCTGAATCATACAACTCTAGGATCATTCCCCCATCTCTCTTTCACCTCAAATATTTCGTAAGATGTTGAGGCTCCCTGATCCAACACTTACCTTCAAAGGAGAGGAGTGCATGGATTTCCTGAAAAAGAATGACAATGGTCTCGACCTTTTGCCCGAATTCTTGGAGAATCCCATGGTTGTCCCATAAGATATTACCAGGATTCAGTTCGAATCATTTAAAAACCCATTTCAGTAAATTTCTTGGTTGTTTACCAGGTTGACAGGAAAATAAATCACCACCACTATTTCCCAAATGATTCTTTATATGTTATATTTTACAATTAAGGTGCAAGATCTTTTTGATTGGGGATAATTGATTTCCATAGAAATCTCCTCCTAATTGTCATAGTACAAAAAGAACAGAATTTATTCATGGATTCTTATTTGGTATTTATGATAGCATATTGCTGCCAATATCCAAAATTGTCTATCTGTAAGAGGGTGAACAATGAACTTGACCCAATTACCTGTTGGTACCAAGCATTGTGGAGACACAAGGCTTCTTTACATTTTTATGAAGTTTACAAACATTTCATTTCGGTTTTTAAAGTATTATTGTTTGGTAAAGATATCCACAGAATATCCAAACAGGAAAATAAATTATTGGATAAAAAGGGGACGTTAGAGCAGATGGAAAATCACAATGTTATCGGGATTTTCGACTCCAAGAAAAATCCCTCCTTTCTTCCATGCCATGTATCTAATAATTTTTTTATCATGGAAGTAGAAAGGAAGTATAATTTATGGCTGCACTTTTTCCATGAGAAACGAAAAAAGAAATCCATACCATTTCCTTGGAAATTGGAGACTTTATATTCAAGAATATAAACAAAATCGATGAATTTGTGAACCACTTCCACAATGTGAATCTGAAATATGATGAAAATATAAAGGGGTTTGACCCTGACGGTATTTTTGTGGAACATATGATGGCAGTAGGATTCAAAAATTCATTTATTTTTACTGTTCTGAGTGAAGAAGAAGATAACTACTTAGGCACTACTACTCACAATGATGGTGACTTGGAAACGATACTTAGTACTAATGAGTTTTACAAGAAGAAAGGAAAGGGTCCCAGTGAGAAGAGTGCCCAGTCCCCAACCGTTACTCCTTAAACTACCACATCTCGAAGTAATGCTCCAACGAACCACCCATCTAGAAAATTTACCAACAGTAATTTAGGCGGTGAAGGAGAAAAGAACCCCCCTCTAGGAAAAATTGAGATCTCGCATAAGATTCCTCTGAGAAAAAAGAGGAAAAACATTGTCCAAGAGGAAGAATACCAACGCATAGAGAGCGACATAAATAGATTCTCCCTTGAATATATGGAGCTCGAAGAGGATATTGAGAAAATGTTTCCCAACATTGATCATCTAGGAAAGACGACCCATCAAAATTCATCATTGGAAATCATTGAGAATGAGATCTTCAATGAAAAAGAGTCATTTGATTTTTAGAGCGTTGTCTTTGACAGGGAATCCAAGAAATTGATTATTGAAAAAGGTGATGTGAAGAATAAGAAAGGGAAATCTCATTTAGAGGTTGAACTAAGAGATATGTAGCCTTCCAAGATTTATAAAATTCACAGAGAAACCGAGGATGCTCTGGATGACTCCATTGGTGGTCTTAAAGTGGAAAACATGAAATTGAAAGAAAGGATCAAGGAACTAGAAGATGCCTTAATGCCTCTTCCACTTCTTTCCATTCCTTTGACAATAGTCAGACCCACCACACTCACTACTAAATTGAAAAAATATTCAAGCTTACTTACATCAGCCAAAATCTATGTAGAAAGAACCATTAAGAAAAGAATGGCATTGATCACAGAGGCATGGGAAATTTCAAAAAAAATTGCTTCTTTTGGCTCGAGGGCACATGCCTTACATGAGTATTTGTAAGATGACCTGAAGAATGAAGAAGGTTTTTATATTGATGTTGTACTAACCTTTGGAAACAAGGTTTCCAACATGACAGAGCTAAGGAGAAGAGAGGAGGATCTTCCCTCTCCCAGTTAGATACAACAGTTGAATGCATGCTGGAAAGAAAAGATAAAAAACTTGAATAATATTGTTCAAGCGTGCAACCAAGGTATATCAAAGAGGGAAGTATTATTCAAGAGGCTCATGGAGGTAGGCCTAGACAGAAGAACTAACGAAGTAGAGGACCCCAAATTAATCCTCAACTCATTGTTCCTATCAATGAAACAATTTGATGAACAAGTTGAAATTTTTAAAGTGTTTTGAGTTGAAAATTTTTGTGGTATACTTGAATATGATGAGGACGACATAGAAAATTGGCTAGTGTACTACTCCGTGAAAAATCAGGACATTGAAGAAGCGTTGCACGGTATTTCCCTTGATCTACGAGACTTGGAGGGCAAGTTGTTCAACATCAAAATCTGGCATGAGATCAACGTGGCACCAATGAAAAATTATATTGAAGAATGGTTTAAGAAAGCGATCGACAAATTGACCACCGAGGGGAAAGAAATAGTTGAGACGTTTCTTGTAACCGTTAATGAAGACAATGAAAGGACACCAACAAGTAAGTGAAAGCAACGAGAGACCATCATAGTAAGTTTATGTTGATCACATATTTCTTTCTTTATCAGTTCCTTCATCCAGTTACTCCACTTCTTTGAATAGAAAGGTTTAACTGAAGTCTGATAAATTCTCTTTTCTTCTTTCTAGGTCTTGTTGTTCTTTTATCGCCCATCATCCTCCTTCTACAAGCTTAATTTTTGTGTATATTTTATTTATGGTCTATGGGATCCCCAATCCCAGTCTTTAAGACAAACACATTTTAAATTTCAAAGAATATGTAACAGACTATATATTTTTTAGAATTTTCAAGAGAGCTATTTCGGGATCAGTTTTGACTGTTCTTTGTAACTCTTAGTTTTGAGTATTATGTATTTGAGATTGGTCTATCATTATATTTATTTGATCTTCCCATGTGTCCACTCTGTTAAAGTTCTCTTATGCATGCATATCATCTTCTTTTTATTTTTATGTGATAAAAAATCTTTATTTTAAATTATGATGGATGTGAGGAAATTTTTCTTATTTGCTTTAAATGTGTGAATGTGCTCAGTTCCAGGTCCTTTCTCAACAACTTTCTTTAAAAATACAACAAAACATTTTTATTTTATCTTTCTTGCAATCTTTATATTTTTTTGATTACCACGATTGACTTCTACAAAGTCTCACATTCTGAATATCTAGAATCCCCCAAAAAATATTAAAGTAAAGAGGAGTATCACCTCTATAAAAATGCAGGGGGATTTACATCCTCATGAGGTTTTCGTTTCGGTCATAATAGATTCAAGCATCAACATGGAGGAAAAAAATTATCCTTCAAATGATTATTGATATAAATTGTTGGGTCTATATTCACANTCTAGAATCCTGTTAAACTCCTTTGCAATAAGTTATGGATTAATGGTGGAAATTTTCATCAGGAATTAGAAAAATCTCTTCAAATTTCTAAACGTTTATGGTCCATATGAGGGTAAACACATTTTATAGGAGAAAATATTTAACTCTAAGATTATGATGGACATAAATCTTAAAATTGGTGGTGAATTATATTTTACTCTAAACATAGGGGAAATAACCCTTGGCATATTTTTTTATTCAATCTTTGGAATGTGCAGAGTTGGATGACTTGGCCCTTATGGACATAAAACCAACTTGGGATAACAACGAAGAATGGAATGCAACGATTTCTAAGAGGATTGATAGGTTTCTTATTTACAGTCATATTTTGAATGAGGTAGGAAGATGCAAGACTTTGGTGGAAAAGACTCGATGTTCAGACCATTTCCCAATATTACTAGATATTGAAGAATCAAGTGATAAACTCGATGCTCCATTTAAGTTCAATCTATCTTGGATTATTGGATTAAGAGTTTCAATCATTGGTTTGAACCAGGGATGATTTTAAGGATGGAAATTTATTTTAAAATGTAGAAACCTTGGCGAATCTTACTTATCCTTCATATGCCAACTATAAATGTTTGGCGATATTTTTGTAAAAATATTCAAATTTCTAAGGATTTTATATAGTTT
>ML795090.1:410155-423053 GCA_009831015.1 Picea engelmannii
TTGGCGATATTTTTGTAAAAATATTCAAATTTCTAAGGATTTTATATAGTTTTTATAAACTTTTGGCGATTTTTAAGGTAAAATAATTTTATCCTATAGAATTTGGGCGAATCATTTTTAAAATAACGAATCTCGTTTTTGGAGAAACCATGGAAAATTATCCCATGAGCGAGATTTAGCCCCTAAAATCATCCATGGTTCGAACAAACTAGAAACCATTTGATGCTAGGTTGGGGGTTTCAAATAGTATATATTTCATGGCTTATTTAAGAATTATTAAGCAAAAATTGACGGATTGTGATGGAATCAAGCACCAGATATGAAGCCATAAATTAAAATAGGTTGAATCAGGATGGAAAAATTGGGAAATAGAGGGGAAAGATTCATTTTGAATGATGAAGAAATCAAATCTATTAAGAATCTAGAATTTGCAAAAAATAAATTACTACTAGAGGAAGAGATGCATTGGCGTATGAAGAGTAGGGTTGTTTGGATAGGAAAGGGAGAAAAAAATACCAAATATTTTCACAATTTTGTTGCACAAAGGAAACAAAAAATAATAATTTGGGAATTGTGGGATGAAGAGGGAAGGCAAGTTAAAAAATTTGGTGAGATGGAAGATCTGGGGTGAGACATTTTGGTAAAACATTTACTGAACCTAAAATATGTAACTTGGCTTAGATACTCTCAATGATTAGAAAATTCCATAGATTCATTGAATATTAGGAGGATGAGGAGTTCTTTAAGGATATATCCTTGGAAGAGTTGTTTTCAGCTATGAAAAAATTATGAAAAGACAAAATATCGGGCCTAATGGCTGGATGGTATATTTTTTTTCTATATTTCTTTAACATGCTAGGCGACAACCTACTCCAACTAGATAAGGAGATTATATTGGAAGGGAAGGTTCCTGAGAACATAAACCCAACTTTTATTGGACTCATTCCAAAGACAGATATCCTGAATTATTTTGATGAATTTCATCTGATCTCTCTCCACAATATGCTTTACAAAATTGTGTCAAAGGTCATTTCTTTGAGACTCGAGCCAATTCTCTCCAGCATAATTTCTGATGAGAAATTTGGATTTCTACAAGATAGGAACATTCATGAGGTAGTGGGTACAACAAAAGAAGCATCACATACCACAAAATCCAAGAATCGATCGACCTTTGTAATAAAATTTCATCTATCAATGATCCAAGTGTATCTTGGTGGCCTTCCACCTTTTCCACTAAATCAACATTTTGAGCCTATGGTTTTGATAAAACATGATATTCACCCATTTGATGGGGAATGTAATGTAATTCCCTCTTCATTTGTTAGTTACAGACATCATGTAATGATTTCCTAATGGTTTTATGTACATGCCTGCAACATAGCGTTAATGCACTGAATCCCATTAGAACTATACACTTAAGCATGCTTAGGCTAGAGTAGTACTGGGATGGGCCCAAGACGTCCTAGTGTTTTACATGCCTATGGAATTTAATAAACTTAATCCAATTTATCCCACATGCATCATAGGAATTGTTCTCCTCTCACTCTCTCATATGTAATTGAGGTGAAGGAGGCCCTTTAAGCATGCAATGGAGTGTGATGTAAATCTTGTTGCAAATGAAGTGTATCCAACATCTCTTTCTTTTTAGAGATAAGCTACCCATTCTACGAGTTTGTGTTCTACAATGTTTTTCTCTCTTATTCATTAATAGAAGTTGGATTTCACTATAATTTTTTGTTTCTAGTAATATCTTTGTGTGTTTCCTTGTTATATCTTTGTTATATTTTTTTCTTCATGTCTTTCTCAAAATAACCCGGATTAGTGGTATCAGAGCAGTCTTCTCCTTCTCATTTCTCAGAGAAGGTCCCTGATGAGGTCATGGCATAGAGATTTGGGTCTTAAGATAGTTTCACTTGAGGACAACCTCTCTCTCTAGCCCAAGTGACCTCCCATGGCAGAATAAAAGAGAGATGATAGAGTAATATATCCTTTCAATACGTTGCTTGAGGAATCCCCTATGCAACAAAGGAATGAGATCATGGACAACTTCACTCACATCCTTTGAACACTACCATTGGCGACGATTGAGGAATCTTCGACAAGAAACCATTTCAAAGGTGCAAGACCCTTCAAGGTACAAGTCAATTTTGATATCCCCTTATTTGAAGGCTAGATAGATGCATATGCTCTAGAAAAATGGTTGAATTTTATAGAAGGTTATTATTTTGTCCCAAAAAATTTTGACAGTGAAAAGATCACCTTCACACTCCTTAAATCCATTCCTCATGTTAGAGCTTGGTGGGAAGGTTACTAGGAGAGGTACATTACGGGTGAATCTACACCATTCAAGAGAGAAACCACTTGGGTGGCCTTTGTAGATTTCTACCATGTCAAAAACTATGATGACCAATACATGAGATGGACAACTCTATGTTAGAAAAGAGACCAGACTGTGTCATAATACACTAACATCTTTGATACCTTGCGCTCAAAGTTGGGTATCAAAGACTCTGAGCGACACCTGATATTGAAGTACCGCAGTGGCATGCATAGGTACATACAAACATAGATGGATTTATTGTAAGTATCCTAATTGGGAGTTTCTTATCGATATGCGGTCAAAATTGAGTAGAAATTCAAGGAGCGGAGTAAGCAAGAGTTCGGGTTTGAAAATATTCCACAAAAGAAGTATGGAAAAGGAAACCCTAACTCACATAATAAATGACATATCAACAAGGAAGGCCAACCTCAAGATATCCAGTTCAAGACGCAGAAAAATAAGGGTAACAGGAAGTTTAAGAAAGACACTGGAAAGCGGTGTGAGTTCCACAAAGTCCCCTGGCACAACACTAATGAATGTTTCTCAAACAAATCATTGGTGGTCGAGCTCAAAGAAAAAGAATCATAACCTTACTCAGACTTTGATTCAAAGAAAAATAAAGGGAAACGAATCATTGATGCAGAACCCACTACTACCATCATGACCACAACAATACAACCAGAAGAACTAGAGGAGCTTGAGGAGGGGGAGCGCCTCTTCCACTTCCATATATGGGTAAATGGGACTCCATTGCATTTCATTGTTGACAACGGGAGTTAGAATAACCCAATATCAACCGAAGTTGTCAAGATATTGAAGATACTAAAGATTCCACACTCCCAACCATACACAATCGGATGGTTGAGCCAGGGACGAGACATTTGTGTTAGCCAACAGTGCCACATTTTCTATGGAATCAATCCCTTCAAGGATGAGGTAGTTTGTGATATTTCCCCACTTGAATTTTGTGATGTTCTTTTAGGAAAACCATATATGTGGAAATTACAGGCTATCTATGAGTCTCGACCCCGTATTGTCATTATTACTCTAGGAGTTCATCTCTACAGGGTACCAGAGGTAGTTCCAACTACTATATGGGAAAAACAGTGCCACAAATTAATCTCTCATACCGCAAATTTTAGCCTCTTCATGATCCGGTCAGAAGGTGAACAAAAGGACACTTCCACCACTATAGCCTTTCTATCCAATAGAAGCAAGTCAACAAGTGATATGGATTTATTTTCAGAACGAAATGAAAGAAGAGAAATTATAATGAAATACTCATGAAAATTGCCAGAAACAGAGAAATACAACAATACTTGATTTCTATTAATGAACTAATTGTAAAGAGACTGTAAAAATACAGAGTGAAAGACTTTCTAGAATGGTGGCAGCTTTATCTCTAAGAAGATATGTGACGACTATGCTCATTCACTAGAAGATGATTACAATGAGGTTCCGAAGGCCTTTTTATGATAAACAAGAATGCCAAAACCCTAGACATCCAAATCCCTAACTCTAATAGATGAAACGCCAAAATTCAGGTGGGCCTCGTTTGGGTAAGTTAGTACATTAACTTCCCGTGGTCGTAACTTTTGCATACGATATTTGTTTTAAGCACGTGATAGCCCATTGCAAAGGTTTTTTCAGGAAGTATGCATTACGACATCAAACTCTGACTCCATCTATAGTTTGACTGCGGCGAGCTAAAAAAAATTGTTTAGGGGCCCAAAATGGCCCTGGAAGTACAACAATATGTGTTGACATGAAAACATACAAAATAAGCTAGTTGGATTTGGTGGGAGGCTAATAGTATCCACCTAGAATATGTGTAGGGCTTCAAACAACCCACCAAGTGTAGAAACCACAATTACAAAGAAGTACAGAAGAACATGTTGCACTAAAAAATGACAAGAGGAGCCTATTGGATTAGGTGGGTGGCCACCAATATCCACTTGGATCAATCCTCCCCCCTTAGGAAGCAATGGTCTCCATTGCATTGAGTGCCCAAGGAAGTGGAGAAATCATTTTTTGAATCTGAAGCTTGGTGAGTTGTGTGCCTTTTTGGAGAAGTTGTGCTTCTTGGATTTTGAAAGACTGTCACAAACCTGTTTGTTGGAGGGGTTGAATATGTTCCACCAACCTGTTGTCTCTAGGTTGAATGGGGCATTGTGTAGGCACCATTGTAGGTGAAGAAACAATATCTTCTATCTCTTTGACAATCTGTTTTTGTTGGATAAAAGGTGTTGAGGATACAATGGTTGTAGAGGTCTTCTGTACATCCTTTAAACTGATTGTGAAGATTGAATTTTGCAGTATGAGAGATTACCTATTTTGGTGGATCAGTAGTTAGAACTACCTCAGGTGTCCTGTAGAGCTGACCTCCTAGAGTAATAATGACACTACGAGGTCTATACTCATAGACATCATGACATTTTCACATATATGGTTGGCCCAAAACAACATCACAAACATCAAGAGGGGAAATATCACACACTACCTCATCCTTGAAGGGGTGGATGCCATAGGACAAGAAACACTACTTGATGATGCGAATATATCATCCTTGGTGAAGCCACCTGATGTTGTATGGTTGCGGGTGTGGTGTTGTCAAAAAATCCAAATGTTTGAAGACCTTAGCTGAGATGACGTTATTCTAGCTTCCGTTATCAACAATGAAATGCAATGGGGTCCCCTTCACCCACATCTTTGAAAGAAAGAGGCACTCCCCATCTTTGGTATCTATTGGTTATTCTATCTAAATTGTTGTGGTCATGACAATAACAGTGGGGTCTGTGTCGACGATCTGTTTATTTTCAATATTTTCTAGATCAGATTCCGAATTAGGGTTCGGCTCCATGTGTTTGACCTTGACCACCAATGACTGTTTCAGCCAAAATTCATTGGTGTTGTGCCAGGCGATTTTGTGGAAGTCACACCACTTCCCAGTGTCATTACTTGTCTTTAATTTACCCTTTTTTCCCTGTGTCTTGGACTGGTTGTCTAGAGGTTGTTGGTTAGGACCATCTTTACCATGCTTTGTTTGTTGCATATTTGCAAACCTGAATTCCCATTTGTTCTGGTGCCTAAATTTATGCTTGATTTTGACTACATATCGATAGGAAGCTCCCAATGATGTAATTTTTAGGAAATCTATTTCATTTTGGATGTACCTATGCAGAGCCCCATGGTATTTTAGAACTAGATGTCACTCTGAGTCTTTGATACCCAGCTTAGTGTGCAAGGTATGGAAAGTATTTGTGAACTCCAACATTATTCGACTCTTCTCTTACTGCAGTGTGGTCCATCTCATGTATTGGTCTTCATAGTTATCAACTGGATGATATTGTTCTTTGACCACATTCACAAAAAAATACCAAGTGGGCTCGACCCCATATATTATAGATTCCTTTGTGGAACTTTGCTCCTAGTAAGTTTCCCACCAATGTTTGACATGGGGGAGAGCCTTGAGGAGTGTAAAGGTGATCTTTTCCCTGTCGAAAAAATTTTGAACAGAGAAATAACCTTCTAATAGATTTAATCATTTTTCTAGGGCATCTGAATCTATCTGACCTTCAAATATGCGAATATCAAAATTAACTTATAAATTGAATAGAGAGGTTCCTCCAAAATGGTCACTTGATGAAGATGCGCCTGTTGCTATCGACAAGAGTTGAAGAACATGTACAAAATTCTCCATGATTTCGTCCCTCTGTCGTGCGAGAGCTTGCTCAAGCAACAGGTTAATAGAATATTCTACTCCGTCGTCTTTCTTTTCTGCTGCCATCAAGGGTTTCTTGGGCGTGCGAGAGTCTTTTCCCTCAAGAGAGACAAACTTGAGACCCAACTGGATATACTGGGACCTCATCGGGGACATGCATTGAAAAACGATCAAGAGCAGTCTGCTTTGATACCACTGATACATATTTATTTTTGGAATGAAATGAAATCAGAGAAATTATTATGAAATACTCATGAAAATTGCCAGAACCAGAGAAATACATCAATAGTTGATTTCTATTAATGAAAGAATTGTAAAGAGACTGTAAAAATACAGAGTTCAAGACTTGCTTGAATGGTGGCAACTTTATCTCTGAGAAGAGATGTGATGGATACGCTCATTCTCCAGAACATGATTACAATGAGGCTTTGAAGGCATTTTTATGATAAATAGGAATGAAAAAACCCTAGACATCTGAAAACCTAACTCTAGGATATGAAACGCCAAAATTCATGTGGGCCCCATTTGGGTAAGTTAGTACATTAACTTCTTGAGGTCGTAACTTTTGCATACAATCTTCGTTTTAGGCGCATGATAGCCAGTTGGAAAGGTATTTTTGATAAATACACATTACACCATCAAACTTTCACTCCATCTATAGTTTGATTGTGGCAAGCCAAAAAAACATTGTTTAGAGGCCCAAAACAACCCTGGAAGTACAACAAGATGTGTTGACATGAAAACATACAAAATAATCCAGTTGGATTAAGTGGGAGGCCACGAGTATCCACCTGGAAGATGTGTAGGTATTTAGACAACCCCAGAAGTGTAGAACCCACAATTACAAATAAGTACAGAAGAATGTGTTGCACTAAAAACTAACAAGAGGAGGCAGTTGGATTAGGTGGGTGGCCACCAATATCCACTTGGATCAACAAGATTGTAAAGGAACACAAACAAAATGAGATTCTTCCATATGTTCAACATAGCTCTATTGGCCATGGCCCTTTCCAGGTGTGTTTGGGGTTCCCACCAATAACCCCCATTGATATATCTCTTCTTGTTGTATCTTCATCGAGAGATTCCTCCCACACTTAGACCAAGGTAGATCATGTAGCCAAATCTATTGAATGGATCCAACACCTCCAACAGGTTCATGACATCCTTCCATGGGAAAAGTACAAGGAGGACATCTAATTCAACAAGGAAATCAACTCACCAAAGTTCATATTCAACAAAATTTTCCCAATCTCTTGAGGGAACTTGATGCAATGGGGACCATTGCTTCCTAACGGGGGATGAATGATCCAAGTGGATCTTGGTGGCCATCCACCTTTTCCACTAAATCAACATTTTGAGCCTATGGTTTTGATAAACCTTGATATTCACCCTTTTGATGGGGAATGGAATGCAATGCCATCTTCATTTTTGCATTAAAAATATCATGTAATGATTTCCTAGTGGTTTTATATACATGCTTGCAACATAGAGTTAATGCATCATATCCGATTAGAAATCCATAGTTAAGTGCGCTCATGCTAGAGTAATAATGGGATGGGTAACCACCCAGGAATTCCTAGTGTTTTACATGCCTATGGCATTTTATAAACTTAGTCCAATTTATCCCACATGATTCATGGGAATTCTTCTCCTTTGACTCTCTCATATGTAATTGAGGTGAAGAAGGCCCTTTAAGCATGCAATGGAGTGTGATGTAAATCTTGTTGTGAATGAAGCATAGCCACCATCTCTTTCTTTTCAGAGATAAGCTACCTGATTCTTCCAATTTGTGCTCTATAATGTTTCTCTCTCTTATTCATTAATTGAAATTCGGTTTCACTATATTTCTGTGTTTCTAGAAATATCTCTTTGTATTTCCTTATTATATATCTTCTATATTTATTTCTTCATGTCATTCTCAAAATAATCTAGATCAATCAAAGGCCTATGATAGGGTCTCATGGACATAATTATAGCTTATGCTTTTTCATATAGGGTTCTCTTACAAAGTTATAAAATGGATCATGGGGTGTGTTACTAGTGCACAATTTGTTGTGTTAATAAATGGTTTGACATCAAACTTTTTCAATTCTTCAAGAAGCCTTAGGCATGGATCACCCCTATCTCCATACCTAGTTCTACTGGTGGTGGAGGGTTTGAGTAGGATAATGAAGGAAGCGATTGGATGTGGTCAATTAAGAGGTGAGTATGTGGGGAGATCCATGGCCATATCTCATCTATTATTTTTTGATGATGCACATATTTTTTTGTCTTGGAGAGGAAGAATATTTAAGATGAACCTTGGATTCCTTTGATCTATTTTGTTTGGGAATGGGTATGGAATAAAATTATCAAAATTCGGTTGTTTTCACATTGAACATAGAGAGAGGAATTTTCCATAGGAGGAAAAATTTATGTCCTTTTGGATTGAAGAATTTCAACAATGGTTTAAAGTATCTAGGGTTTACATTGAAACCAAATTTCTATATGAAACAGGATTGTCAGTGGTTATTGGGAAAGATTGATTCAAAAATAAACTTCTAATGCAATAGGTGGCTATCCTATGGAGGTTTTCCAGTCCTAATTAAGATTGTTCTAGAAGCAATTTTAGTAATCTGGCACTTACTTGCATACATTACTAAAGGAATAATGGAAATAGTTGGAAATATCTATTTTAATTACATGTGGAGGGGAAGTTCAGAGTATAAAGGTATCCATCTAGTGGGCTATAAAAAAATTGCTTTGCAAAAAAGAAGTGGGTGGATAGGGTCTTAAGAATGGTATCCTATTTGGAAAAAAATTAGTTTCTAGGTCTGTGTGGCACCATTTCAATTCTCCAATTCTTTGGAGCAGGATTTTAGTGGATAAGTATGTTGGCAATGGTTCAATCATGGATTGGATTCTAACATGAAACAAAACATCTCCAATGTTTCTAATCATTCAAAATTTATTACACTTTCTTTCCCAACCCTAGGGAAGTATTTGGCTTAAAGAGTTTGATCCGAGGTGGAAATGAGGATTGGGGTTGATGGGATTATGGGATGCAATGATAGATTTTTTCTTCCAAAAGGTTTAGTTCACTATTTACAACATATTGGTAAGGTGACTTTGGTTAGGATTAGTGACTCGACATCCACCTCTTTGTGGAAACAAGGATGGATTACAATTCAACATTTGGGATTTCTAAGGGAATGGTCAAATCATTGGAAATTGTTTTTGGATGAACTTGAACATGGTAACATTAGACTAGTGGAAAAAGAGGATGAACTTGTATGGGAATTAATTAATTATTCGGGGGGTCCTACTTTGCAAAACTTGGCTACAAAACAATTTTATCAAATTTTCCTATAGGTAGTGAGATTTGGTGGAAACAAAATTAGAGGACAAAGGCTCCCCCAAAGAGTATTCTATTGATGTGGTTGATTCTCCATGGTGAAGTTCTTACTTGTGATGTGTTGACACCCAAAAGCGCAATGTGAAATCCTTGCCTGCAAATAAGTTGCAATGCATTATTACTTATATACATTTAAGATAATACTAAATAGGTGGGACCCCTATTTAGGAAAACAATGATGGAAAGCGATTCTCTTATTTTCACTCATGATTACCTTATGAGAAATATTCTACAGTTGAAAATAAACAAAGAAATTCTAGCATGTTTCCATGTGCAATTGATGGATGCTGAGTGTGTTGAAAATTTGATTTTAAAAAAAACAAAAAGGAGAAAATGTTTGTTTTAATAAGCATTTTGGTTTATTTTGCTACAACTAGATGTTGACATATTATTCAAACTTCAAGTACATGCCACATCGCAACTTATGGTGTATTGGACTTATGGTATACCTTTTATATATTGTGGAAAATTTATATGTTTTATGGAATGTCAACCCTCCGTTAGTAAGAAATGTGGTACATATTTTGGTGCTAAGTGTTGAACGGGCATGTAATACTTATGAGATCTATGTGGGGGGGGGGGGCATTCGATTTTGAATTGTAAATGTTATGTTTGGTGGCGAATGGATATACATGGTTGACTATGTGTTTTATGGAAAATGTTTTAGAAGTTTGAGTGCGCTCATAATTGGCTGTGGTTGATGGAAATTAATGAGAAAAGAGGGGAAACGATGTGCATTTACTGCACATTGTTCTTACCCTACCTCGAATTCACCACCTTCACTATAATTGTGCTTGTTTTGGTTTCTCCAATTAGTATTGCCTCCATTTTGCTTGGCCTTTGGAAGAATAGTGGTGCTCTTTAGCTTTCTGGCATTCTCCTTACATGTATGTTGGCTCTTATCTCTCCATCCATGAACTGTAACTCTGCTTCGAATAAAATCATTATGTTGGCTCTTAGATTTTGCATGAAGAGTGTGTTTGCTTTATGAAGATTACAGTGGATATATGTGGGCATTTGGGCTGTGCAAATTACATTTAAATTGGGTTTCTTCATGTTGGAATGTAAACGTTTCAAGCTGGGAAATTTGTTTGGCATTCCATTCTGTTTGACGTATGTGATTGTGTTACTCCCAGAATGAATGTTGGTTATTATGGTATGAATGTTGGCAAATGATTATGGTGAATACATTCGGTTTCACTAATTTCTTGAGATTAAATTTCGATCGTTTTTCTCTGTGAAATAAAAATAAGAGTTGGGTTTTTGTGATTATTTTGTAATGCCATGCCCTCTACCCAGTCCTTGGAATATTTTCGACCCTTCGTATTATCATTCTACTGTTTGAAAATATAGTGGAGACCTGTGTATTTTCCTTGCAGCCATTTTGGGAGGTCTGTGGAAAGGTTTGTTTTGGGAATAAATGTTTTTTTTGTCTGCTTTGCATCCCCCATTTCAAAATATTTCTCCTATGGCCTGTCCAGGCCTCGTTTTTTATCCGATATATGGACAATTAATTCTAACTCGATTTTCGATATTTGTTATGGTGTTGAGCCAACAATGGGAAAGATTGGTTATATCCATGAAGTTTTGGCTCATTTTTTATTTATCTATGAGGATTTGGTCGATTTTGAAGTTATATGGTTTTGAAAAAACGATGACCACTAGTTTCACATTGAGGTTTCAAACCCAGTCCGTTTATGCAACAATTATTGGGGTTGTGATATGAATTTTATATGATGAAGGGTCGATGGATTTATGTTTGTTTTCTCAGCCTCCCATGTTGGCTTGAGGAAATCTGGTCTTAAATGACTTTGTAAACAATCTCCTACAAAACGTTTTGCTAGTTTAAATGGACATCTATTAAAAAAAAACAAAAAAACAAAAAGGAAAATGAAAGTTGTAAAGTTTGACAGTCCTGAAATTTTCCTTGGGTTTTATATTGAGCACTATAAAAATTATTGTGTCTTGGATTTGAATTGTTAACAGAGAAAGGTTTTTAGAAAATGATGGCAATGGTGATTTTAAAGTCAATAAATGTTATTTCATGTAATAGAACAATAATAATCTCATTCCCATTCATTATCTCACTTTTCGCTCATTATATGCCCACCACCTTCCCAAATACATTTAATTTGTCCCCTGTTATGTTATGATGAACTTCATTTAAAAAAAAAAGAAAAAAAAAGAAAGAGACTAGATGATGACTGGTGTTGGAAGTTTGGATATGGAGACATTGTTTTTATAAGGAAGTTACCTCTGCATTTGCTTGGGCAATACTCATTGGTTGGTTCCTGTCCATGCTACCATTTTTCACTCATCACAAATCCCCCCATCTTCCCAATAGCCCTATCAGTCCCTATTCAAATGGAAATTGATTATTGAATTTAAAAGTATTGATCAGGGGATCAAATTTGCTCAATTTTCAAAGTGATCGGATTGAGACAAAAACAGTGCCATTGCGTCCGTCTCGTTTTCCCGATTCCGGCGGTATATTTATTTTCGAAAATGGAGTCCGTATGGAGGAGATATCGCGATTTTACCGTCAAGTCAAACAGGTCAAAATTGGGGTGCTGACTGTATCTGTCCGTACAGTCCGTACGGCCACGTGGAGGGCCGTACCATCTTGATGATGTGGCACATTAATGATGTGGCGTGTTTGTATTGGATGATGGTTATCCAATGTAATGTTGACACGTGTCTCATGAGCAGCGTATAAGGTTGGGACACGTGGCCCAACCCATTGGCGCCACGTGTCACTATGCTGTTGGTTGTTATGGTGGGTTGTATTTGTATAAAAGATATTGGGTCCGCGGGGTTTGACCCCGGGACCTCCCCCATTGCAAAGGACTTAACCATACTCCGCTAACCAAAGAGTCAAACCGTGTTCCTTGATTGAAGTTCCATTGCACTTATGTTTAAAAGTGGTGTGTTGTATATTTTTAAAAAAGGGGGCGGGTCGGGGCTTAGCCCCGACCCATATGTTATACCATATGATATTACCGCGCGCAAAACAATACATATATTATATTATGTTTGTAATAAATGGAGCGGGTATAACATTTATAATGTTATAACCAATGTTTTTGTATGGTATATGCGCGGGATAATAATAACCCGTGGGTTTTGTGTTTAACCGACGGTTTAAATCGCGCGGTTTCAACGGTTAGAGAAGTTTAACCACCTTTGCGCCTAGCCCAAGGTCTCATGGTCCATATGACCCAATGCCGAGGCGGTTAAGGGCTGGAGGCGCCCTAACCGTTCTACGGTTTGTACCGGTGCGCGGTTATGCACGGGACTGGGTTTTTTACGCTTAAATGAGCAAGGGTGCGTTCTGTAGAACCAGAGACAGCATAGTTGAAGGGGAGAACTTCAGAGGAGGCTATCTTCTTCATTTTTCGACCGTTTCAGGTGCCGTCAGAGCCTAGACAGGGGTTTTGGCACGCTGCGGAGCCATTGGAGCAGT
>ML795090.1:434309-466061 GCA_009831015.1 Picea engelmannii
CTGAAACAGGGAAACTACCAGGTCCTTGATGACTCCCAAACATTGTACCCTCCTGGAGTCAAAGGAATAGAGGTCATGATAGGCTCTGGTGACTTCTAATCCTATCTCTTCCATGACGACTTTAGGCATGAGGTTGTGGGAGGCCCCTGAATCCATTAAGCAATTATGCAGCACTTTGTCATGTATGTTCAGGGAGGTGTAGAAAGGAGGGGATGAATCATCTCTGTCTTCTACCATGGTACCTAGGACCACTGCAGGCTTTTCATCTTGGAGGTTTATGAAGTCTGTGGAAGGGCTAGAGGCTTCAGATTTCAATAGTTCGGAGAAGCGTTTTTTGAATTCCCCATGTTTAATTAACTCAGTGAGTGGCACAGGAATTCTGATCTTTTGAATTTCATGTTCGAAATTAAAAAAAGACATAGGCTTTGGAATTTCTTTAATTTCAGGAACATGACTTTGGACAATGGGAGAGAGGGGTTGGGTCTTCTTACCTTTGTAAGCACCTGCTATCTCATTAGCAGGCCTCTCCGTTCTAGTGGATGACTCAGGAACATCAGGTGCTGCTGCTCTTTTGTCAGACCTCAAGTTGTACCTGCCTCTACCACCGCTGGCTTTGTCTCCCTTGCTCAATTCGTTCAACTGACCATCCATGAGAGACTCTTCATATGCTGACTGAGTTAGATGGGGGAAAGGAGGAGTTACTTCTATAGAGTGGATTTTAGGCTCAGGCTCATATGGTTGTCTTTCTTCTTCATCAACTACAAAGTTGTTCTAGAAGGGAGCCTGAATTCTTTGGTCATCTCTGTCTCGTTCCTTCTATTTGTGCATAGTTGGAGGAGCAAAATTGTTTGGTCTCCTGAAACCTCCTTTATTTTCGGTGTTCTGAGGGCCCTTATACATCTGCCTCCTTTCCACCTTCAATCTCTCCACCTATTCTTTAAGAAAGTTCATTACTTGGGCCAGCTCGCTTACTTGAGGGTGGGACAATGATGGGCTAGAGATGTTGGAGTCAGAAGTCGAGGCTTCTAATTTTCCTTTTCTTCTGTCTGTGTCGGCCTTGTTCCTCATTCTGTCAGCTGCTAACATGTTGGATTCCACTTCTATAGCTGCATCTTGCATCTGAGCTAAAGAGGTGGCTCTCCTTTCTCTTAATACGAGACAAAAATCAGGGTCAAATGCACTAGCATATGAAATTTGAGCAAAGGCTTCGGAAGGCTTTATCTCTACAGGAATCTTGTTATACATCTTATTGAATCTTTTGGAGAAGTCAGAGACAGACTCTCCTTCCTTCTTCTTCAGAGATCCAAACTCATTCATATAATATATGTAATCTTTTCTATCCCCCCATTGTCTTAGGAAAACATTATCCATAGCCTCAATTCCAACTATGGATCCTGGGGCCAATCCCCTGAACCACTTCCTAACCTCACCATCCAGGCTCTGGACGAAGACTCTCATCTAGACATCTTCATTCTCAATATTTAGGTTGTCTGCATAGCTGTAAAAGGCAGCCAGGTGCTCTTCAGCAGTCACATCTCCCTCACCACTGAACTTGGGCATGTATTTCAAATAGTCACCAGCAGGGAGAGGGTTCAAAGGCTGAGGAAGAATCAAAGGAGCATATCTAGCAGCGACTATGGCATCCATTCTGTTCGGAGGGGGATTAACACCAGCCATAGGGATGTTGAGTGGAGGAGAATTAGGGGGAGATGGAGTGTGAACAGGTGAGGTAGGAAGAGAGGTCCTCACAGGAGACGACGGGGAAAACAGAGAGAAGTCTAAGAGACCTGAGTGTACAGGTGTTTCTCTCTGCGCAGCAATAGTAATCAAAGGAGGAGTAGTGAAACCTCCTGAGGGGGGAGTGACAAGGATCTCTCCCTCTGATACTAGACCAGGAGGGGAAAACTCAGCAGGAACACTCCCGAAGTTCAGAAAAAAGGAAACCTCAGAGGAAGTACGACTAGGAAGCTGAGAATGAGAAAATGGAGTTTTCACAGAAGGGGATGACGTATTACCTTTTTCAGCGATGGAAACTCCTTTTGCAGAGCTCTTTTCCTTTCTGCGCACCGCTTCCAAGTCTGCTTCTAGTGTGGCCAAAGGCAAGTGTGGATTAGACCTCGTGTGTCTACCCCTCGAAGCCACAATTGATAGAACAGGTTCTCCCCAGCAGAGTCGTCACAGTGGAGTCGCCAGGTGCACAGTAGAAATCTTGATAATTCTGATATCTGATGCACCTTCAGAATCAGTTAATCGTTGTCGTTCTTCCCAGGGAAAATCTTCAACTTCGTCCCCGGAAACAGCGCTAGAAATGTTGGCGACGGAAGTCACTCCTGGATTTCTTGCAGGAGCAGAGCCCGACGCCCATCAGTTTAATGTCACGATTTGTTTAAAGGGTGATCAAATGGAGAAAAACTCAAAACAACATTGTGCCAACTCAGAAACTAGACCAGGCGTGCATGAACGAGTGAGGTCTTGATAAACTCCAAACAGTGAGTCGTAGTAAAAGGGTGAGTAGGTGGAAGACTTATGCAAGAAGGGTGCAGGGTCTATCACAGACATCAAGTTCGTAACAGACTGGAAGAGAAAGCATTCGAACACAAAGTCTCTTTATATTCAAACACAGAGAACCAGAGAATACATAAATGTCACGACAAATCCTTTATCATAACACAAATGCGACAATCCACGCGAATCATTCGACTGTGAACTCTCTGGCACGAGACGAAACGTAGATGGAAAAAGGAGAACTGTTTGTCATAAACCAAGAAGTCTCAAACACAGAGGCATAACCAGGAAACCAGAATGTCGCTGAAACTTTACAGTCAGGAGCTTAGCTCTACCATCGATAGATACAAAAATGGAAAAAATGCCTACATATACTCAAAACAACAACAACAGCGGAACCAAGAAACTGCATTGAAAGCTTTGCGTCTGCATGGCTTCTGACACTCTGCGGCCGCAATCTTTGAATAATCGTGCAACTTATGGCAGATGCGATTGATCTTCTGACAGTTACATCGACGAATCGATGTGCCTTTAATTCATTGCAGAACGTCCCCATAATGGCGGAGATGATGTCTAACCACCCTCAACCGCTTCAATAACTGCTTCTTGGGATTGGGAACGACCCAGCCAACTCAGCATTTCGGGATAAGGAGGACTTCTCTCGCGCTGCCACCTGGAATAACTGAATAGCTTGAGAGATTGGCATGGAGGCTAGCATGGAGGATGAGCACACGACAAGAATGGTGGTGGAATGGTGGTGCCGGGTTGTAAGGACGTGGAAAGAGTGACGAGAATAGAGAAGGATGACGGAGGACGATTCATGGCGGAAGACGTCAGGTGGAAGCAGAGGAAGACGGGAGAAATGAATTTTCCTTCGGGTGAGTGGCTGATGTGGAAAAGAACGGGACACGTGGCCAACAGTGAGTGGATGATGAGAGGAGAGAGAACCATGTGGACCGAGGAGGGGAGGCGGATGGAGGACACATGGCAGCACGGGAAAGGCGGAAAGGGGGATTACATGAGGGAAAATGGGCCCACTCCTGGCTAAATATAGGGCAGCTGAGAAGGGTGGGACTACACGAGTACCGCTGATCTGGGCGTCTTGATCATGGCCGTCGGGAAGCTGCATATGGGATTCCGGACCCCCCCCTTCCGCTTAAAGGTAGAAAGGCGGGGGGGGTCCGGAATGGTCTTCATCGTCGTTGATCCGGGCGTGCTGATCTGAGCCGTTGGAGAGGTGCACCCTCGATTCCGGACCCCCCCCCCCCGCTTAAAGGTAGAAAGGCAAGGGGGGTCCAGAATCCAACTCACGCCGTTGATCTGGGCGCGCGAATCTGTACCGCTCGGGCTTGCTCGTCGCTTACCATGGGCGCATTATCACCCAAAACTTAGGACAAATGGGTTTTTAACCCCTTCTTTTTCTATCTAATCCCCTCTACAGGGAATATCGCTAACACATATCAACTACCCCCATCGGGACCCACAAACCTTTTGGATTTTCATCTTCCGGGGTTAGGGTTTTGGATTTTACTTATGTTAAAAAGGCCTTTGGAGCCTCATTGTAACGATCATCTTCTTGTGAATGCAAGTAGATGTCACATATCTTCTCAGAGATAAGTTTCCACCTGTAATATCCCCTGGTAGAGTCGAGTTGTAATTATGAATTGTAAACATGTTTGTTAGGTTGGTGAGCCGAGTTATAATAAGCTAGGAGGCTTATGTAATGATTAAGCCAGAGATCCTAGGATGCTAAGGCCAAGAGCCTGTTTTGTATATGTAATTATGCAAAATCATTAATAAAAATTACACATCGCTGTGTGTAGACCCTCCACGAAGAAAGAGTTATGGGGAACTAAGCTCCACTAGGTGGGGAATGGGCTAAGTGTCTAGGAATAGGGGCTAAACTAGAGGGCTTACCTCTAAAGGAATAATATTATATTATTATTTCCTAAATGTTAAGGTTTGACATAATCTGTATTGTCCTAAGTTCCTAGGGGAAAGGGGGATGAGTGTTAAGTGGAGCTCATGCAACTTTAGGGAGACATGTGTTAACATGGGTGCATGCAGTTTTAAGTGGGAAATTCAACTAGTTGTTGGGGATCTCATGCACGAGTCTCATGATTCTCACGACTAGCGATACTTCACCATTGCGTCGACACTCTCGCAAGGTTAGATACCCTGGAAGAGAGACATACTCCCCACTGAGGCATTCCCTAGTGTAACCTGGAGACACTGGATTTTTCCTACGTATTTCCCGTGAAGCCCGACGAACTTGTATTTTTCTCGAGTCGTGTTGTGTCGTAGCGGTTGGTGGCTGTTGCCAACACAGTTTTGGCTAATATTGGTTTGTTGTCATATTCTGTGTCCATACCTGTTTTTTGTGGTTGACTTCACCTGTGTGTTACCTGAATTCTGTTGTTGACATAACTTATGTCCGTTTGACATAAGAGATGAATTGAAGGAGCAGGTTGTCAGGATTGTGAGCAACTCTCCCAAGTGAGAGATTTTGTTGGGAAGTGAGTTCTCCTGGAGGGAGTCACATAGCAACTACAATACTCTGAGACTTCCGGTCCATCCTGTTGTTGAATCCCAAGGTAAGGGAGGTGTAGTAACTGATAGACTTGTATTAGTGAAGGTGTGCCCTCCTGGGGTGGAGCAGGTATGTGGGGAATGAGGGTCTGTGGGTTGTGGGCGTAAGTGTCTCATGGGATAAAATATCCTTCTTGTTGTTTTCTACAACTTCCTTGTTGTCCTTTCCAAGCTTAGAATTCCCTTTCCCTTTGGAGTTTAGTCCCAGTTCGGGGGTGACCCACTGCTGAGCGTGATGAGCAGCGTGGTCTATGGATGGGAGGTTCGTGGAAGGCCTGCACGCAGTTTGTGTACTTCAATTGAAAGATAAATACCCATTCCTATGTTTATTTACACGTTGTGTATTTGTACATGCTAGGTTGATGAGTATTGCCTATATATGTTGTTATATTATGGGTTTTTCCTGTGAGTATTGCATGTTTTCTTTTATTGTTATTTTCACATTAATCTATGTATGAATAGAATATGTTGTCAGTTTTTGTTTATACTTATATGCATATGATAATTTTTGTTTCTATGAGTAACATGGCTCGGGCTAGGTGGCCAGGGTTGTGACAAAGTGGTATTAGAGCAATAAAGGAAAAGTTAAAGTTTCTTTGGTAGCGTTACCCAGTGGGGGTTGATGGCTCGGGATGTTACAAATTGGTATCATAGTAGTAAAGAAAAGGTTAAGGATGTTTGGGTAGCGTTACTCGACAAGGGTTGGTGGTTGGGGACGTTACAAATTGGTATTAGAGCCATGGTTTCGACAATGAGCCTAGATGGGCCATGTTAGTGGTTAACGAGACAAAGATTTCAGAGTGAATTGTTGTCAAAAGGGACAAAATTCGAGGTTCAAAGCGTCCTTGGGTGCAATTAGTGCATCGACGGAGTCTTTGACTCAAAAATCTCGGGAGAAATAACTTGAGTTTTCTAGTGAAGGGATGCGAAGATCTGTTGCAAGGATTACACAGATCTAAAAGTCGACCAAGTGTCGAAGCAACCCTCTAAGGAGAAAGGGGTTCGAGAAACAAAGCTCAGGAGAGATAGCGGGAAGAAATATTCAAAGGGGGAGAAACTCTCAAGGTTTAATGGGTTAATAACTAGGATTTATTCAGGAGGAAACAGAGTCACCCCAGACCGTCAGATTTGGAGAAGTAGCGAGGCGGTTAGCTGTGATTTCCTTTGGAAATCCGCAGAGTTATGAAGTCCATCTGTGTCGTCGATCTGAGAGAGAGGATACGTGGCGAAAATCTGTGGACTTCGGGTGAAATCACTTCGGGAGAAAATGAGTGTGGAGAGGTTGAAACTCCAAAAGCCCAAAGAGCCAAAGTGAATTGCAGTCGTCAATCTATGGGAGACACGCGTCGATAGATCGCCGACTTTGGGTGAAACCACTCTGGGAGAAAATGAGTGTGGAGAGGTTGAAAATTCCGAAGCCTAAAGAGCCGAAGTGAATTGTATTCATCGATCGGTGGAAGACACACGTCCACAGATTGCGTACTTCGGAAGTGGGGAGAAAGTAATGTAGAGTGCCACGTGTAGGACACACAAAGCCGACACGTGGTCCAATCAGGCGGGTGACACAAGGTAGTTAGACTTGGTGGAGAAGTTAGTTGAATATGGCCCACATTAACTTTGATCATGATCTATCAAGATCAATGGTCGGGAGGCATTGTGGAGATTGAAGATGTGAGACAAATAATTCTACAAGGCGGTCCCACAATCCAAATCATGGTTTCCCAGAAGGGGTACGTGTCAGTGTGGGGACAATTGTGGAACGATCATCGGGTTACTCCAAAACCGTTGGCCCATGTCCCTGCAATTGGAAAACTATAAAGTTTGATGTGAATTTTCGGTATCTTATAGTTCAAGCACGAAAACATTGGGCCCCAGTGGACGCGTGGCTCCATATCATGAAGTCCAGAGATTGGACACTCCAAAAGAAATGGCTCGTGATGGAATGGGAGGAAGAAACCCCTGAAGTTTCGTTACACCAAAGGAAAGTGACGCGATGACGTCATCGGGGTGACGTGGAAGTATGCAAAGACTCACGGTTCGAGAGTTTTTGGTTGAGAAAAGGTGGAATCATCTGAATTCTTGGAGCCCCAAAGCCCAAATTCCCAAAGCACGGAGTAGGCACCTATTGGTTTAGCACTTGTTTCGAGCCGTGGTCACATGCAAGTTGAGGGCTAAATAAAAGGGGCTAGCGCCCAAAAACTGCGTTAAAGAAGGGAAAAGGGGTTAGGAAGGAATCCCGTGGGTTTCATCTGGTTCAGACCTGCATTAGGAGAGGTACTGAAGACCTGGGAACTTTATGATAGGGTCCAACAAATGTCTAAGAGCCATTAGCTCAGAGAAAAGAGATCGTTGCACAAGAAGTACATAGTGGGAAGATCTAATCTACACATATTGATATATATTAGAATGCTAGTATTTTGATAAAGAAGGACGATATGTATGCATGGAGAAAGTGACAATATCTCCAAGGAACAGTCCTAGAGATTGGAGATAGCACCTCCATTATTACTATCAGAATGCGTAGTGGAAGCATGGCACGAAGGTCATCAAATATGGCATGAGAGAAGTTGAATATGCATGTCAGAAGGCTAAACCAAATTGCTTCAAGAAAGAATTTGGTGTTAACTATCCAAGGTTACTCATAGAACATGACTGGAAATATAATTGGGTCATGAAGGAATTGGATCATAGGGATCCATGTAATAGGGGAGTGCTGAAAATTAATCTCAGCATAATATGTGGTGGAAAGTATGCAAAGTAGACAAGGAAAAAAACTCCTAGATGGAGTCAAGTCCATGAATATCCTAAGATAATGGAAGACTAAATCACGAGATAGATATCAAGCTAATAGGAATGCATGTCAACACTCTAGGAAGGAAATCTAGAATAATATAGGATTGTTGATGCACTCCAAAGGTGTGAAGGTATTTCCATTAGGGCATGGAGATATCAAGTCAAGAATAATTTAAAAGAGAAGTGACTTCTAAAGAGAAATCAATAAGGAACCAGAAAGAAGAAAATGGTTCTATGCATGGTTTTGAATGCAGAGGAGATGGTGCCTGAAAAGAATCCATCTTAAGTAACATAGAGCCATGATTGACAACCCAAAAGGTTGGAGGTATCAATTGAATCTATGATGGTAAGGTAAAAAAAGGACTTTCATTTGATTCTATGCAACTGGAAAAAGGGGCATATGTGCATCTTTAGAGTATGCTAGAGATTGGATAGGTAAGTCAAGTTTGAAGCTAGTTGGGATAAATGGGTCTAGAAAACAAATAGAAGTTGAAGGTTAATGTCAGCATTAGTAATTGGTTGGAAATGAAAAGGCAACCAAGAGTGATTTAGTTAGAAAGTGCTCAGGACAAAAATAGTCATGTACAATGACTACAATGAGAGCACATGAAGATTCATGAATCTGAGAAGAATTGAAGACTTATGGGATTAGCAAGGAAAAGTTGCACATGAGAAATAAGTTGTTGAAATTGTGGTAGCAACAGTTGAATTAGGGTTGGTTGAACAACCATAAGCAAAAAAATAATTTTTTCATGTTGCAAGTGTTGTTGATGATGTTGCTACATATGGAAGGAAGCAACCAAAACTTGAAGGTTGATTAGGTTTGATAAAAGAAGCATGAAATATTCTAATGCCATCAACCATACATGTAACATCAAATTTATTAATGGAAGTCATGCTGGTATGAGTTTTTATTACTCTTTTTGCATAATTGTTGAAGGGAATTTAGGTAAGAATTTCCTCAGCCATAATTATTTTATAAAATCACATGATTACATTATTTGAATGCATACCATTGGATGTGGTAAAGGATGGATGCCTGTATTAATTCAAATCTTTTTAGCTTCTGAATGCACACAATTCCATAGTAGAATTTCATGTTAATTTGGTTATGGGGTGATAACCAAACAATTAAAAGATAAGAACTTGTTATAGGAATGAATGCTAGTAAGCTAGTGATGTATGAGACCAGGACATGGTTGGATATGTCAAGGTATGGATATGGAAAAGTTATGAGCCACACATGTACTAAAATCTTTCTACCTTTAAATAAAACTTGGACTACAACATTTTTGTTAACACTAATGAATACCACAAAATTGTATTCTTGGTGTAGTTTTCGGGTCGAAAAGGAAGGCATCCAATTAATTGGGAAGACAATAGAAAGTGTGTGGAGAATGTGTCAACACATTGGCCAGAATTCCAACTTATGGATGGTGAGATACATGACTGAGATACAGAGCATTATGTAATTCAATGCAAGGTGCACTGCATAAATATGCATTGAGAATTGCACTCATGCATAGTAAGTGATAGAATTGTATACTAAATGCAATGGTTTAATGTGTTTTGTAAGTACATGCATATATATTATTTGCATGGAAATAATTGTTACTAACAACTGAAATGTTGTTAACTCATGGAGTTGAGGACATTCCAGGGAGGTGTTAGACATTGCAACAAGAAAGTTGTAAGTCAAGTAGTCACATGAGCATTGACAACATGAAATTTTCTCGTTCAGAAAAATAAGTAATGAACTTACAGATATTACTGTGAACATGCATATGCATAGAATGATGAGTCATTCTATTTTATTAAATTGTTGGGTAATTGTGATTGAATTTCTAGGTGCAGGAAATTCTAAGATCGCTGGATAAGATTTTGTACATATTGTAATTGAATTATGATGTACAAAAAATACTGAAAATTTGTTGGTTGTATGCAAGATGAAGGATTGCAGGAAAAATGGTATGTAGTTGGTGCCTATGGAAAACCACAAGGAAGGTTGCATTCATAATACGGAAACAACCATGAAGAATTATGAAATAGAATTTCATGTTTTTGGGGAAAAGTTGAATTCCCTTTTAAACTAAGTTGGAGTTCCTAAATGAATTCTTTTATGTTCTCTCATGATAATTTCATGTGGGTGATGCATATGAGATCATTTTGATTAAAGTGGAATGTTAACTACAACGAGTAGCTCGGGGAGATGCCGATTGGAGACCTCTGAGGGAAGTTGGAACTCCACAAGCCATGGTGCTCTGAGACTTCTAGTCCAGCCTATTGCTGAAGCCCAAGGAAAGGGAGGTGTAGAAGCCAATGGACTGTGTGACAATGAAGGTGTACACTCCTGGGGTGGGACATACATGTGGGGAATGAGAGACCGTTGGTTGGAGTATTGTTGGGGTTTGGTTCCTTGGCATAGACCATGTTGATATGAAAGTCTTCTCAATCAAAAGATAACTATCAATTCTCTATCCATTGTATGCTATGTATCTCGTATATAGGTTATAATGTTATTAGAATTGCCTGTATATATATTGCATGTATGTTCTAATGTTGCTTCCGAATGAATAGGTGCACGAACAAAGTGTTTACATCTGTGGAGTCATATCCCTGTTGAGAGTTTATCAATAGTGAGATCTAAGGCTGGGTGGAACATCGTGGATTGTTGGCCCTTGACCAAGTTTTGAGAGAACTTTGATCGTGTTTGACCATTTTTGGGACTTCGATAGGATGATTGAAAATAGAGCACCCAACGAAGTTGAGATCGCGGGATCTCACTTGTTTTGTGGACCCAACAAGGGGTTCATTAGGGTTTTGGGATGTTGTCCCATGGGTTTTTACCCATGTTTAGGCCTTTTTGTAATGTATAAATAAGTATCTAAGCAATGTAAGAACATGAAGAACATGCTTAGTGCAAGCGATGTAAGAAATCTGTTTGGCTATGTGCACAGGATGTTTTGGCTTAGTGCAAGTAATTGCAAGAGGCTTTGTGCAGACAGACTGTGTAAGGCATTGTGCCTTGACCCGATTTTGAGGAAGGTGGATCTAGTGAACTGTGCACAGATCACCTGTACAATGTGAATTTGGCTATGTGGCTTGGTGCCTGTAAGAAGATTGAAGGAGACTAATAAAGAAGAAGAAGAGTTGGTGGACGTAGCCTCACACTAGGGTGAACCACATATATCCTGTGTTGATGTGCTTTGTGCAATGATTTTCCATGTTGTTTATGTGTTTATCTTCTCAATGCACTCATCTTTATATATGTTAGATAGATGCATGGATGTTTAGTGCTCTATTGATGGTAAATGAATGTTAGATATGAGTTAATGAGATGTGCTAAGTGACTGGAAGTGTTTGATCTGATAAGTAATGCGATGTTATGTACTTAGGGTTTAATTTGCGATGTGAATGGATTTATGAACTAATGCATATTTATTAGCTAAGTGCTATGTTAAGTGTTGTAATCACGGATCCGTGTCCCAGATAGGTTGTAGACACCTGAGTCCTACAACCCCCCATGCCTCTACCTCGGGTGAGACTTCACCTGCTTCATAGGTGTCGATGAAAGGGCTGGTAGTTAGGGTTTTGCTGGTGCGTTTTTGAAGCATTGAACCCTAGGTCTGTCCCTGTGCCAACATGGATCTACAACCAGTCGGTGCTTTTAATGAGGCTTAATTGAAGAATGTAACAAGGAACAATAAGCTTAATGCTTTCCTGAAGCAACTTTATGGAATAGAGAAATCAAGTTTTAGCTGCAGTATGAACACTAGAATTGGTGCTTGAAAGTAGAACACCAGGGGGATAATAGGCTTCTAATAGCTAAATCTTGGATCTTTTTGAAGAATTTTTGAATTATATATGTATAAACAAGTTGCACCGAGGACAGTGCAAAAATAAGGGGAGGGGATTGTAATATCCCCCAGTAGAGCCCCTGTTGTAATTATGAATTGTAAACATGTTTGTTAGGATGGTGAGTCGAGTTATAATAAGATAGGAGTATTATGTGATGATTAAACCAGAGAGTCTAGGATGCTAAGGCCAGGAGCCTGTTTTGTATATGTAATTAATAAAAATCATTAATAAAAATTATACATCACTGCGTGTAGACCCTCCACGAAGAAAGAGTTATGGAGGAATAAGCTCCACTAGGTGGGGAAGGGGCTAAGTGTTTAGGAATAGGGGCTAAGCTAGAGGGCTTACCTCTAAGGGAATAATATTATATTATTATTTCCTAAAGGCTAAGGTTTGAGATAATCTGTGTTGTCCTAAGTTCCTAGGGGAAAGGGGAACGAGCGTTAAGTGGATCTCATGCAGCTTCAGGGAGACATGTGTCAACCTAGGCGCATGTAGTTTTAAGTGGAAAAGTCAACTTGTTGTTGGGGGATCTCATTCATGAGTCTCAAGATTCTCACGACTGACGATACTTCACCATTGCGTCGACACTCTCGCGAGGTTAGCCACCCTGGAAGAGAGTGATACTCCCCATTGAGGCACGCCCCAATGTAACTTGCAGACACTGGAGTTGTCTTGCGTATTTCCTGTGAAGCCCGACGAACTTGTATTTTTCCCGAGTCGTGTTGTGTCGTAGCGGTTGGCGGTTGTTGCCAACACAATTTTGGCTAATCTTGGTTTTTTGTCATATTTTGTGTCCATACCCATTTTCTGTGGTTGACTTCACCTTTGTGTTACCCAAATTCTGTTGTTGACATCACCTGTGTTTGTTTGAAATAAGAGTTGAATTGAAGGAGCAGGTTGTCAGGCCTGTGAGAAACTCTCCTAGGTGAGAGAGTTTGTTGGGAAGAGAGTTCTCCTGGAGGGAGTCCCGTAGCAGCTGCAATACTCTGAGACTTCCGATCCATCTTTTTGCTGAAGCCCAAGGTAAGGGAGGTGTAGTAGCTGATGGACTTGTATTAGTGAAGGTGTACCCTCTTGGGGTGGAGCAGATCTGTGGGGAATGAGGGTCTATGGGTTGTGGGCATAAGTGGCTCCTGGGATAAAAGATCATTCTTGTTGTTTTGTGAAACTTACTTGTTGTCCTTGCCAAGCCTATAATTCTCTTGCCCAGTGGAGTTTAGTCCTAGCTCGGGGGTGACCCACTGCTGAGCATGATGAGAAACATGGTCTATGGATGGGAGGTTCATGGAAGGTATGCAAGCAGTTGGTGTACTTCAATTGAAATACAAGTACCCATTCCGATGTTCATTTACATGTTTTGTATTTGTACATGCTAGGTTGATGAGTATTACCTATATATATTGTTATATTATGGGTTTTGCCTGTGAGTACTGCATGTTTTATTTTATTGTTATTTCCTCATTAATCTATGTATGAACCAAATATGTTGTCTGTTTATGTTTATATTTATATGCATATGATAATTGTTGTTTCTATGAGTAGCATGGCCCGACCTGGGTGTCTGGGGGTGTGACAAAATGGTATCAGAGAAGTAAAGGCAAAGTTAAGGTTGCTTCGGTAGCATTACCCAGTGGGGGTTGATGGTCGGGGACATTACAAATTGGTATCAGAGAAGTAAAGGAAATTTTAAGGATGTTTGGGTAGCATTACTCGGCAGGGGTCAATGGTCGGGGATGTTACACCACCATTCTAGCGAGTCTTTCACTCTATATTTTTACAGTTTTGTACATTTCACACATTAATAATATAAATTGTGTATTATTGTATCTCTGTGTTTATATCTTTGATATATTTATGTTATATTGTTGGATATATGATACATCTATGTACATTTCTTTATTATATCTTCACTCTCATTTCGTGAAGAAAATAATCTAGATCAATTTTTTTCTATATACAATGCACATCAATGGTATCAGAGTAATCTACTCTTTGTTGTTTCTCAGTGCATGTCCCCGATGAGGTCAATGTATAGAGAGTTGGGTCTTGAAATAAGTTTTCTTAGGGAAGACCAATCTCACTGGCCCAAGCAACCTTCCATGGCGAATGAAAAGGGATATGACAAAGTTCAAGATCCTATAAATTTGTTTCTCAAGCAATCCCTCATGCAATAGAGGAGCAAGATGATGGAAAATTTTTCTTAGATCCTTCGCTGACTACCAATGGTGGTTGAGACACCTTCAACAAGCAACCATTTAATAGGTGTGTCATCCTTCAAGGTACAAGTCAAATTTGACATTCCTTTATTTTAAGGAAATATATATGCAGATACTTTGTAGAAACGGTTAAATCTATTAGATTGTTATTACTCTATTAAAAAAAAATTGACATAAAAAATATGACCTTTTCACTCCTTAAGGCCCTTATCCATGCGAAACATTGGTGGGAAAGTTACTAGGAGAGCCATGATGGAGATGAGTCTACAAAATTTAGGACATAACCCACTTAGGCAACTTTTGTTGATGCCCTCAAGGAGTAATTATACCCTATTGGAAACTATGATGACCAGTACACGAGATGGAAAAATGTGCATTAGGAGAGAGACCAGATGAGGTCAGAGTACGCCTATATCTTCCATACCTTATGCTCAAACATAGGTAATAGAGACTCCGAGCGACACCAGGTTTTGACGTACCACGATAACCTACATAGGTACACCTAAATAGATATGGATTTCTTGGAAATATCCACAATGTGAGCTACTTATCAATATGTTGTCAAAATTGAGAAAACATTTAAGTAGAGGAATAAGTGGGATTTTGGGTCTGCAAATTCACCAGAGTAGAAGCATGGTAAAGGTGGCCCAAACTCACAAAAAGAAGGAAAGAGAAAGGATATCCAACCTCAAGGAAACCGATCCTAGCCATAGGAAAAGAAGGGTAATGGGAAGTTGAAGAAGGACACTAGAAAGTGGTGCGAGTTCCACAAAATCCCCTAGCACAACATTGATGAATGTTTCTCAAAACAATCATTGTTGGATGAGATGAAATAAAAATAATTAAACTATGTCTTAGACTATAATTCAAATATAGGTAAGGGAAAGTGGATCATTGATGCAAAACCCAGTGCTACCATTACAATTGTAAATATCTAACCAGAAGAGTTAGAGGATCTTGAGGAGGGGGAGCCCTTATTCCATTCATAGATGTGGGTGAAGGGAAATCCACCACATTTCAATGCTGATAGTAGTAACCAAAAGAACCCAATCTTAATCAATATCATCAAGATATTGAAGCTACTGACAATGCCACACCCCCAATCATACACTATCAATTGGTTTATCCAAGGATGAGACTTTCGTGTCAACTAACAATGGCGATTGTCCTACAACATCAATCCCTTCAGAGGTGAGGTAGTATGTGATGCTTCCCCACTTGAATTTTGTTATGTTATTTTAGGATAACCATATATGTGGAAATGTCATGTTGTTTATGAGTCCAGACCTCATAGTGTCATTGTTATTTTTGGAGGAAATATCTATAAGGTACCAAACGTAGTCCCAATGACTATAGTTTCCATGATTTTGGTAAAGAAATGATGAAAGTTATATATTTTCCTCTTCATGGTTCGGTCGAAAGGTGAATAGAAGGTCACTACAACTACCATCACCTCAACACAGGGAATCTCTACAAAAAAAAAATCAAGTAGACAATATTGGAGAGGAATACATAAATATATTTTCTTCTCATGTGGGGGTGCCTTTGCACTGTTAGGTCAAACATTCAATTGAATTGATACCTAGTGCTCCTTTACCTAATGGACCGATATACAAATTCTCTCTTCTAGAGAATGAGGAAACAAAACATCAAATTCATGAGCTCATCCAAAAGAGCCACATTTCATTAAAATCCTCACCTTGTGGGAGCCCAATTGTATTGGTTCAGAAGAAGGACGAGACATGGTGACTCAATACTGATTACAAATCCCTAAAAAGAATCACCAATAAGAATCGATACTCGATCCCATAGATTGACAATATTCTTGATCAGCTTAAGAGTGCCAAGTTCTTTAGTAATATTGTCTAAGGCCATACTACCACTAGGACCTAATTGAACACATTAATGTATGGAAGATCACCTTAAAGTATAAATAAGTCCTTTTTGAGTGGTTGGTCATGCCTTTTGGATTGACTAATGCTCCAAAAACATTCATGAGGATGATGGATGGTATCTTATAGTTGTTCACAAAATGTTTCGTGGTTGTATATTTGGTTGATGTCCTCATCTTCAATAGAAATTAGGTAGAACATTTGCAACACAATCAATAGATCCTAAGAACTCTATGGAAACACAAGTTATATGCCAATCTGGAGAAATTCTCATTTGTAATGTAGAGAATTCAATATATAGGACACATCGTGGATGAAAATGGGGTGCATGTGGACCTAGCCAAGATCCAATTCATTTGTGATTTCCTAGCCTTGACGACTCTAATAGAGATTTGTATCTTCTTGGGCCTTTTAATATTTTGCCATAGGATCAAGTTGGGGTTCTTTCATATTGCTTGGCCATTAATCCAAGTGACCAAGAGTGGAGATAAAGCCAAGTTTTCCTAGTATGAGTCACAATAAAAAGCATTCGAGGATATAAAACACCACCTCTTCTAAGCACTAGTCCTCACTCTACCTGAACTGTAACAAACATTCACGATTGAGACATATTCCTCTGATTATGATATTAATGTAGTCCTCAATCAATATGGACATCTGGTGGCCCATCACAGTAAGAAACTCACTGATATTGTTCACAATTATGCCATCTATGATAAGGATACATACTCCATTGTGTAGGCATGTCGATAGTGGAAGCATTATATTCTGGGAAAGGAAATGATCATCCACACTAATCACAAGCCTCTACAATTCATGAAGACACATGGAAATATACAAAATCACCACTACCAGAAGTCGTCTATGCAATTGAAAAAATTCCACTTGAACATTAAGTAAAATAAGGGAAGCATAAGCAATGTTGCAAACTACCTCAACCAGTCTCCAGTTGTGGTGCTAACCACGGTTCTTAATGTTGATATTATGGTAGTTGCAGGAGGTATTCACCTCCACATGTAAACTTGACGAGAATAGAATACTCCAGGAAGTAAGAAGAAACCCTAATGAGCTGGATAATAACCCTAGAAGACATGTCGGCTCAAGAAGATAACGTGTATTAGGTTATTAGCCTCCAAGAGAAGAAGTCAGCCAGAAGAAATAATATATACTGAACAGACAGATACCCAGAATGAGAAGTTAGCCCAGGCAGTTAGCCAGAATTACTATAAATACAAGAGGTGAGTCTTCATTCTGGCAGGCAGTCTCATAATTGCAGAGTAACACTTGTGTGCACTGAAGTGCCTAGTTTTGTGCATAGGTTTGGAGGAGAGTTGCCATTGCAGCTGTTGCAGCTAGCAGACACGTTTTTCTTGGACTATCTCTTGGTTAGGGTTTGGACTATCTTATCATCTCTTGTTGGTTCACTATCCTTGGGGAAAGGTGTGCTACCCTTTGTTTGGCTATCTAGCCTAGGGTTTGCTTCTAGAGTGATTCTCTGTCAAGGTTAAGGTACTCATAGGGTGGCTTCGACCTATGGTTAGGTGACAATAGTGATATTGTCAATGGTAAAACAAGCACATTCATTCATATTCTAACACGTTATGGGCCCACACCTCCTTCATTTAGTCTAACCACTGGAAGGAAACATAGCCATAAGGATATTAATCTCATTGAAGAATTACCTCTAGGGTTTCTAGTAGGAGCAGTCACCAAAGCACTGCAACTAGGGTTACAAGTAGGTGCAGTTGCAGAAACCCTAATCCTCTCGTTGAGGAACCTTAAGTGAAGGGATTGACCTAATTTCTGGATATATCAGTGTGCCCTAGCCTAGCGCATCTCCTGGTACACTCAGCAAGCCAAGACGCCAAGTTTGAGTTTTTGGTCAAATCTAGGGTTGACCAAGTCAAAGAAGCCATGACCTACTCTATGAAGTCAGAAAGCAAGTTAGATGGAGCTTCTAAATTCAGAGCGTGGAAGACAAGGATTGAACTCATCCTTTACAAGAATAAAGTGATGGATATCGTGAAAGGAAAGATCATGGAACCAGAGTTTGAGGAAGGAAAAGAGAAGAACCACATAATGTTGCAGTTATGGAGAAGTTCAAAGATGGTGACATCAATGCCATGAGTATCATAGTGGACTCTATAAAAGACCACTTGATACCCTACATCTCCCATCTTGACTTATAGAAGAATATGTATGATGCCCTAACAAACCTCTTCTCATTCAAAAACATTGGACAAATAATGAGTCTAAAGAATAAGCTCTGTGACATGAAGATGAATGATGATGATAGCATAACAACATACTTTGTGAGGATCTTCCAGTTAAGAGATCAACTACAAGCCATTGAAGAGATCATTTCAGAGAAGGAATTGGTAAACATAGTACTCAATGGTCTTCCCAGGACGTGGGATGCATTTGTCGCAAGAATGAACACAAGAAAGGAGTATCCTACATTTGAAGAACTTTGGAATTGTTGTGCTCAAGAAGAATCCAGGATCAATGCAAAATAGAAACCCCAAAAGAAGTACGATGATCAAGCCTTCACAGCAAGATTCAATAATTTCAGGAACAAAAGGAAGTTTGGTTCAAGGAGGAAGATGAATCAAGAGAAGGATATTTCAGAAATACAATGCTTCAACTGTCGAAAGTATGGTCACTACAAGAATCATTGTCCCGAGCTAAAGAAAAGGAAGGAGAAACACAAAGCATCAATTGCTGAAGAAAAGGAACATACAATAAAGACTAAGTAGGATGAAAGAGACTTCTTCTTCTGAAGGTAACAATAGTCTTCTTAGTTCTTGTACATATCTTGTATATCTATCTCTTAGAAGATAATATGTTCCAAGAAGAACTATACTTATGGAAGAACAACAAGATAAGGATTGCTATCATTATACAAGTTAGATAATACACATGAAATGATGAAATACATCAAAAAAATCATGTGGAAGCTATTACAAGATAATCTGAAATCGGAATCAATCCTGAAGAGACTTAGAAGAAGCAAAAAGAAGTCAACAATCAAGAGGAAATTGGAGAAAGACTTATAACACTTTAAAGAAAGGAATAAGGATGCATATGGAAGCATGGACTCTCCTAGATGGAAGGAGCCAATTATATATCACCAAAAATAATAGCATCCATTCATACATGAAGCAAGGATTAGGAGGGAGATAATCCTATGATCCATTGAAGATGATGAAGTATATATCCATGGTAGCAAACATGAAAAACAATACGTGTTCATTTCGACCATAGAAGAAGACTTCTTCGAAGAGAAGCCTTAAAGTATCCTTGGTTGTCCATCCACATCCATGATCCTATGATGAAAGGAAGAATTTGGAATCTTCAGAGAATGGAATCTATAGAAAACTCCATGGACCCAAGAGCTAAAGAGAAACATAAGGAAGAAAATGAAGATTCCAAGAAAGAAAGAAGAGACAGAACAACAAATCATTGTATCAAGAATCACAAGATCACTAGCTTGATATGAACTCACTAAAAGTAATCAAGTAGAGGAACTCGAAGTTGTGATGAAGAACAATGTATGAAAGACTTATGAATGTATGCATTGCGAGATCCAGAACTAGAGGTTCTCCCAGATGGAGGGAGAAGACTGTGATGATTGCTTGTAAACCAGGCATACCTCTACATGAGCCATTATATCATCCACAATTGACATCAGATGAATGCAAAGGTTGTTCTCCAGAGCAATTGAGCAAAGAGCGTATGAAGAACAACCTCAAGACTTTGAAGCATACCAGAAAAAGACCCTTGTATGAAGATAAAAGAAGATAACTTGGTGGAGAACCTCCAATGCACAACAGAAGCATGGTGAAGATTTTCTATAAACAAAGATATTGTATCAAAATGATTACTGAGAAGATCAGGATGATGGATTGCTAATACATGAAAAAGATCTCATGATGACAGAGGAAGTTCCACATGGACATGTTCCAGTTTTCCAACAATGATATACTTTATTGATCAGAGCTACATGAACCCTTCAGAGAAAACTAGTGTTCCAGATCGAAGTACATTTGAAATCAAGCATTACATTATCCGTGATGAAGTCCAGAAAGGAGAAAGTGGTTCTCCAATACATATCTCCACAGATGAGCAGATAATCAAAAAATTTGGTAAAGCTTCTGTCTAAGATGAAAGAGTTTGCGTACTCAAGCTGGAGCTCGTGGAGACGAATTCCTTATTGAAAAAGGAAGAGATGACTCCTAGGTTGGGAGGGAGCACTGATGTATTATTGATTGATGGACAGTCATTTTTCGGTTTGAAAAATGGTCCAGGATGAGTAGATTCTTTCCAGTTTGGAAAGTGGATTGAGATTTCTGACGGACAAACATTTTTCAGTTCGAAAAATGGTCCAGATTGTTGATGTAGCATAGACAATGACTTCCCATTGTGGTTAACATGGAAAGTGGTATAGGGAAGTCTCTCTTCTTGAGGGTTACTCAAGAGGATTGGCCCGCCTTGCTGAACATCGATTTCCCATTATGGTTAACATGGGGAATGGTCCATTTTGGAGGTTGGTGCAGGACAGTCATTTCCTTTGGAAATGGTCCAGACAATCATTCCTTAGGGAAGATTCATTCTCTCCAGGTTTCACTTTGTTTAGTGCCAAAAGAATGGCCCATGGTGGGGAATGGTCCAGGTTCAACAATCAAGGACAAACATTCCTTAGGGAAGATTCATTCTCTCCAGGTTACACTTTGTTTAGTGTCGGAGGAATGGCCCAGGGTGGGGAATGGTCCAGGCTCAGAAATTAGGACAGTTTTTCTTCCTTGCTTGAGAAGAATAGTCCAGATAGCTCATCATTGATGTATTACCTTTTTGAGGGAAGATACTCTTCCGAGATCTCACAGATGTGAGTGGAAGAATGGTCCAGATGATTCAATTTATATCATAACATTGTTTCTGTGTAGGTTGATATCAGATGATTATTATGAAGACCATATTTTTCTAAACAGTAGATGTATACTACTGTGGTGGATGTGTTCCACTGTTTGATCAAGTATCTGTGTGATACTTGGTGTGGTATTTTACCACTATATTGTAGTTGTGTACTAGTATAGATAGACACAGTTATGTTCTCTTGAATGATATTTTTCCAATTGAATTGAAGACTATCAACAGTGTTGAAAATGATTATCGGCTAGATGGATGATCAATGAACAGATATTTCCAAGACAAAAAATGGCTCAGAACATTTATTCTTCTAGATTAGAAGAATGGTTCTTGTGTTACTCTGTGGAGTGAGCATCATTTATGATTACTTAGATAGAGTATGGTTCCGAGAGATGATGTAGCTGATGACACTGATGGTGATTATGGTGCTCATGATCTAGTTATGAGATAGTCTATACAACTATGTTGATGCTACCGGGTGACTGGTATGTTTTTTACTCAACACCATTACCTGTAATACCTACCTAGATAGGAGGGAGTGTTGATATTATGGTAGCTACGGGAGGTATTCACCTCCACGTGTAAACCTGACGAGAATAGAATACTCCGAAAAGCAAGAAGAAACCCTAATGAGCTGGCTAATAACCCTAGAAGACATGTCAGCTCAAGAAGATAACTTGTATTAGGTTATTAGCCTCCCAGAGAATAAGTCAGCTAGAAGAAATAATATATACTAAACAGAAAGATACCCAGAATGAGAAGTCAGCCCAGGCAGTTAGCCATAATTACTATAAATATAGGAGGTGAGTCTTCATTCTAGCAGGCAGTCTCATAATTGCAGAGAAACACTTGTGCGCACTGCAGTGCCCAGTTTTGTGCGCAAGTTTGGAGGAGAGCTGCCATTGCAGCTGCTGCAGCTAGAAGATCACGTTTGGCTTGGAATATCTCTTGGTTAGGGTTTGGACTATCTTACCAGCTCTTGTTGGTGCACTATCCTTGGGGAAAGGTGAACTACCCTTTGTTTGTCTATCTAGCCTAGGGTTTTCTTCCGGAGTGATTCTCTGTCAAGGTTAAGGTGCTTGAAGGGTTGCTTCGGCCTATGGTTGGGTGACAATAGTGATATTGTCAATGGTAAAATGAGCACATTCATTCATAACACTTAACTCCCATGGGGATGAGACCTTTGGGTGGCCCCAATTGTATGATGATGACCTTGACTTCACTGCTACATATCAGACACTAGGAGAAGGTAAACAAGTTCCATACTTTTATCTCCAAGACAATTAGTCTGATTGTTTTTAAAGAAATAAATTGTGACTCTTTGTTGAAAACAATGTGTTATTGTATGTCTTTTCTATTCTAAGTAGCAACGGTGTTACGGTATGGTAGTAGAGTGAGGCTCTAACATTAGGGCCTTATGAATTATTTTCTTAGTTTCAAAAGAGTAAATTATATTTGTTGTCAAAGTTTATGTGTATATGATTAATACTTCATTGTCTCTCATAGAGAGAGAAGTGTGTTGCAAACTAGGGGGAGGAATCAATCTCCTCCACCTCCTTCACCCATGAATCAAGGTGAAGAGAAAGAGAACATAATTGTTAAATAAGTTCATGACATGACGTTTTCGTTCCATAATATGAATGAGGTTTTCACCAGTAGAATGAGTATCACTTCTGCTATACCTAGTTCTTCTACCCATGGAACGAATATTGATGATCTGAATGCTACAATTTTTCTCAGAGAATTGGAGAAGGAAAAGTTCCCATAAATAAAAGGAACCATGAAGGGTGAATTAGATGAGGAATTGATAGCAAACATGAATGTGTTCTTTGGTTTAATATATTGCTAAAGTAATCAAAAGGCCGGATTGTCCATCTTTCAATTAAAGAAGAGTGATCCCCTTTGATAGACAACCTTTGAAGCACAAATGGGATTTTATATTACACCAATGACTTGGGAATAATTTTAAGAGAAGTTCTAAAAGAAGAACCTTTCTCATGAGTACATAGAGTGAAAAATGAATGAATTATATGTTTTGAGGTAGGGATATCAAACAATCCTAGATTAAGAAGCATGATTTATAGAATTCTTAGGTATGCTAAGCATATAACTTCTGAGAATCTAAGGGTGAATTGGTCCATTTATGGCTTGAAACCAAGATTCAAAGTGAAATTTCACAATACAAAGGGTAGTGACTATCGAGGATGATATTTTTGGTAGAGCTATTGAGAAACTCACCTATCAAATAAAGGCCATATTTTCACCCCCGATGATCAATAAAGTGATGTCCATTAAAAAACTTCTCTTTAAAATTCATCCCAGAAATATACAAGGCCACCCACGACATCAAGGCAACATCCAAAAGGGGGATGTTGAAAATATGGTGTGATACACTTTGAGAAGCAATTCCTTAGAAAATAGTCAAATGTAGAGAACAACTAGAGCAAGACTATAGTTGGAGATATAGGTAGAGAACATAGAATTCATGATGTTGTACAAAATACATAGGTTAAGAACTATTTCTTAGTGTTGGATACATTAGGTAATTTGAATGGTATTTCACTTTTTTTGTTAGCCAATCCTGGTGCTATAGAGAGTTTTATGCCATATAATGCTTTAGTTAGATGTGGTTTGTTAGCAATAGACAAAAATGGTTTTGACTATGTCAAAATGGCTTTGGGAGTGAAGTAGTAGTGGGTCATTTGGTACATAACTATTATTTCGATCTGGGCATATGTAGTACATAGATAGAATTGTATTTGATTACTAGTGGCTCCCATTGTCTAATCATAGGTATAGATTGCCTCGAAGCTTGCTAAATTGTTCTAGATTGTTGGGAGAAATCCTTATAATTTTATGATGACGTGGGGAAATCTATTACTCTTCATGGGAAGAAGAGACATGTATCTTTGAGAACTGTATAATATTTATAGTTGAAGTGCAACCTCAAAAAAGGTTACATACATATGTATCAATGGTTTTGAATGAGGGCATTATTCATATTTATATTCTTATCATGTTTTCTCATAGTTTTCTGATGCGTCTTTGAGTGATCTACCTAGACTTATGACAAAGTGGGAGATTGACTTCTCCATTGAGCTCACATTAGGTACTAAACCTTTATTTAAAGCGCCTTACATCATGACCACACCATAGTTATGGGATTTGCAAGTGAAACTTTAAGAGTTTCTAGATATGGGTATGATTAGACCTATCATATCACCATGGCACCATGGGGTGCATTGATAATTTTTGTGAAGAAGAATGGTGAATCCTTAAGACTATGCATAGGTTATATAGGTCATTGAACAAGGTAACTTATACGAAGAACTAGTATATGTTACCTTGCTTTGATGACCTTTTTATATTAGATGAAAGGTACTATAGTGTTCCCTAAAATTTATTTGTAGTTGGAGTACCATCTGTGGAGGGTTAAGGAGGAACATATCATAAAAAATTTTGTGAATGTGTTTGGACACTATGAGTTTGTGGTTGTACCTTTTGGGTTAACTAATACTCGTAGTGTTTTCATGAGATTGATGAATGAAGTATTCAAGAAGTATTCAGACAAGTTTTCCCAATTTTTTCTAGATGATATCTTTATTTACTCATGGACCCTAAAGGATCACGAGGAATGCTTAACGTTGGTTTTGTATTGTTTGAGGGAAAACCTGTTCGATGTGAAGATGTATGAATGTTCATTCTTTCAGATAAATGTTCATTACTTAGGGAACATTATCTCTTGAGATGGTATTGTGGTGGATCCCACATAGATAGAGGTGATCATAGATTGGCCATCACCAAAAATTATGCATGAGGTGTGTATGTTTATGGTATTGGTTGGCTAGTAAATGATGTTTGTAGATGTTTTTTCAAATATGGCTCACTTGATTACTTCCTTAAGAAATAAATGAGTAAAGTTTGTTTTGAAAGGTGAGTGTGAGAAATTAGTTTCTATATTCAAGCATTTGTATACTACATCTCTTGTGCTAAAAGTACCTGATATGGAATGAGATTTTGTTGTTTATATAAACACATTCAAGGAAGGTTTGGGTGGTGCCATCTCATAATATGGGTGGGATATTGCTTATGCCTCAAGGAAGTTAATACCTTAAGAGGAGAACTATGTCACTTATGATTTGGAGTTGGTAGTAATGTTTCATTCTTTGATACTTGTATTACCTAAATGGAAGGAAATTGAATTAAAAACATAGAACAATGGATTGTAGTACATTTTCACCCAAAGTGACTTAAATGGAAGATAGGGGAATTAGTTTGAGATATTAAGTGAGTATGAATTTGACATTACTTATATAAAAATAAATTTCAATATAGTGGTGTGTAGATGTGAGAGTTGTACATAGGGAAGGTGTTATAGCACCAAAGTTTGAAGGGTAGACTTGTGATTACGATGGACTAGTGATATTATTGAAAATAATATTTATTGCCTTCGGAGAAGATATTCAAGAGCTGAATTTGAGTGAAAACTGTTGCGCTTGGCATGTTGCACACCCAGGATTGAAGAATATGTATGTGGATTTGAAGCTCAATTTCTATTTGGTAGGGATGAAAAATTAGGTGGCTTAGTTTGTAGCCAAGTGTTTAGAGTTCTAACTAATGAAATTTGGCAATCACCATCCAATAGGTTTATTATATCCCCATAATATTATGAATCATAAATGGGAGGTAATCTTAATGGATATCATTGTAAAATTACCAATTATACTTGCAATGTCCCCTAGCTTCACTGAGGAACATAACTACATGGAATACTCATAAAAATGATTTTTTCTTCTAACTAAATTCATGTAGCTTATCAACTACGAATTATACACATATTTAAATATTTTTGATACCATTTAATTATATGAAACTACAACACACTGAAATGAACGTAAATGAAACTAATAAAATCATTTACAACAACAAATAAACCATTCATATACACAAAGTTAAGCACAAAAATTAAACTTAAGAAATAACTCAGAAAAGAAGGTAAACACTTATCTTTTTTTAAAAATAGTTGTGCAACTAGTTGCTTGGGATGGATGTTCCAACCAACCATAAACTTGTTGTTATAAATCTCAATAGAAATTCACCCCTGAGCTGGGGCTAGGAATACACAAGAAAATGATGTCTCTCACTTTCCACTCACAACTCATATGTCCCACAACCCATTGGTATTCTCCTACAACTATCCCAATTTCTACCATCTCTCTTCCTTTTGGCCTTCCCAACCCAAGGAATGTACCCCTTCACTACTCTTAGTCCATCGGGCACCCCATTTGTTTATCGGGGTATCTATGGCACAATTAACTAGGAATCTCTCTACTATGAACTCAAGGGGACTCACCACTAGGAAAACTACCAGGAAAACAACACAACAATCACTTGATGTTACAATGAAACTCACACAAGATTTCACTCTTAAGGACTGGCAACCTGGTTCATTTGCAAGCCTGAAAACTTACTTCTTTAGTCTTTAGCTCTAAAAATGCTCTAGATTTTTCCCAGCCTTCTTGCTCCAACTCCAATGATCTTTTTTATTGTTCTTTGCTTGTTGTTCATGCCAAAAACATACCTGTAAAAACTACTTGTTCTAACCATTCGAATTTCCTCTATTTTCCCTAATGATCTAGGAGGAAATCGGTGGTCACCCACTTATTCCACTTGCTCAAAACAAGGGTTTCTACCTTGGCAAATTTTCTACATATTTTTGGGTCCTGAACTTTCGGGGACATTTTGAGGCCCTAAACAACATTTTTTGGGCCCTCCACAGTCACACTATAGGCTTTAGCCAAAGTGTGATGACAAACTGTGTAATTCTCGGATAAACCTTTCAAATGAGTTATCGTGCACCCCAAATGAAGATCGTATGAAGAAGTTACACCCTTGGGAAGTCGACGTACCAATTACCCTCATCAGGGCCCACAAACCTTTTGGTGTTTCATCTTCCGGGGTTATGGTTTTGGATTTTCTTTGTGTTAAAAATTCCTCTAGAGCCTCATTGTAAACATCATCATCTTATTGTGAATGAGTGTAGCCATTGTCAGGACTCTGTAATTTCTCAGGCTGAGGAAGAAATTGACAGAGGTAAACACAAACCTCTTTGGAGTCTAGGATCTAGCCCCCCTAGACCCAGAGAGGGATCTCTCTATTAGTTTTATCTTAGTTTTAAAGAAGATATTAGGCTAGCTATCTATTTCAGGGTTGGTTTTTTTTATTGGATTTGGTCGAAATAGGAAGAAAGCCACTGAGAAATAAAGTCACAAGCTGAAGTTCAGTCAAGAATAGGTTCTACAGACAACCCTATAGGAAAAGGTAGGCATTCTTGTTGGATTATTTGATGTTGATGTTGGATTTGGAGGAAAAATATGAGAGGACTAGGTTATAACAGGGAAATAAAGAATCATGGGATTAACCCTTAAGCAGAAAACATTGATAATTATGTCTAAGCTAGAATCAGAGTGTATATCTCAACAAATTTCGTTCTTTAAACTTCTTAGCATAATTTAGAATATGAATAACTTAAGAAACACAATGGAAACAAATTACAATGATAGAAGCACTTCACCACCAAGATTGACACATGAATCATGTAACTGTTGCAATTGTATTATTGGATTAATGAATTGTGGCTCTGTGAGTTGTTTACAACAATGAGTACTTTTTCTTCAACATGTTCCAACTCCCCTCTTTTTGTGTTTTACACCACTATATATAGAGTCTATTACATCCTAAGACTAAGAGCTCGATATCTCTAACTTCATTCCAAAATAGAAAACAATTACAAAACCTAATGACACCTATAAACTGTCTGCTAATTAGAAAACATATTCTAACAGTAAATTAAAAGCAAATTAAATCTGGAAACTATTGGTTGGTTTTCATGAATTTGATGGAAGGTTGTCGATGCTTATCCATTGAAATATGGAACTAAAGGCCACTTTTCCATTTGACTACTTGTCCCCTTTCTGGGAAATAGAGATACTCCGCCACCTGTAAGTTCACTGCCTCCTTAATCAAATGTTACCTTTGGAGATGAATTATGAGTAATGATTCGATGCCTTGTAATCTTGAAGAATCTTGCCACTTATCTCATTCTTTATCCTTTAACTGTTAAGAGGTGCTTGAAAGAATGGGATTTTATTTGGCTTCTACCTCCTGACAAGTGCCCTGCTCTTTTTGTTTTCTTGCTTTGAATTTTGAGTGATAGATTTAAACTTGCCATCTGTTTCTTTCGAGATTGAAAATATTCATATGTTCCTGAAAGCGTGGGGTATCCATTTGCATTTGATTTCATGCCCATAAATTGGCTTGAATACTAATTTCATATCTCCAAGTGTCGTGAAATATCCTTCCTGCCACATAATCTAGAATTGTCCTTCATCCACTGATTTCATGCCTCAAATCTTGGATTAGCTAGAACTGCTTCTTCAAAAGTGAAACTTTAATTGCTATGATGTCATCTGTCTCCGATCTAGAGATATTTGAAACAAACCATACTCTCAGACATATTACCAGTTATTACTACAGTATGTATGATGAACAAAAAGACTTATCATATTATCAAGAAGTCCCTTCTGTCAACCTTTTAAAAGTTCATCCGACTGGAGACAAGTCCTTCTCATTCCAACTCATTGAATCTTTAGAAATTTTATCCTGGTATCTTTTTTTTGACCAACCGGGTTATGTGTATTTTGTGTTGAGCATGAACAAGAACATAAATAGTTTCTTCACACCATATATTTGAGGATTTCTCACCAGTGAAGAATCTCGAATGAGCACCTGTTTGTTCATCCAAACTCCCATAGAACTGCATACCCCTACCAAACATTTGATCACTTCTATTTTGAATCTAGCTTCCTGAATTGGAGACAATGTTGTGAGAACCCCTTCGCATTCTCTGTTTCCTTTAGACATGACACTTAGGCACTGTAACAATTATGTTTGGCACTGCAGATTCAAAATTGTCTCCATCATTTCCATTTCCATCGATCTCTAGAAACTGAAAGTGATGGCATATGAATGCATCTTTCTCTATGTCTGATGCGTGCCTTCTCAACCAAATTAATGGCAGTATTCCTTGTAGCACATTGTGCTATTTCCTCTTCTGCATACATGTCTCTTGGGCTCGAACATTTGAAACTAGACTCATGAGTTCTTCATATGGCACTTTTTGAGAATTTTGGGCACTTTGTGTATTCACCTTATCAATTGGCACTCTTCATGGCACATGTGAGATGGTATCATCCTCAATCCCTTGGCTCGACACTTGAAATCAGGCTCGCTTGATGAACAGTTAAAATAACCCCAAAATTAAACTTCACCGTTTCATAATTGTGATGATAAATGATGAACCATCGACCATTCTACGAATCATGGAAAGCGTTTATTAGATAGTTGGAACCTGACTGGAAAAAAACCCCAATGATAAAATCTCCCTCACTGACGATATAGTAGTGACAGATCTCTAATCCCACTGTTTAAACAATGACAAATTCGACACGTTCTCTCCTTTATCCATGCGTGTCCACAATTTTCAATAGAACAGGACACCTAGTCATTGATATCGACACCTGCACGCTGGGTTTTGACTGCATTTATATATATTTTTTAAACCTTTGGGAAACATCCCACATTCATCATGCATAAAGAGTCTTCAGTGTTTATATTTGCTGATGATCTCAGTGTTGTTCGACGCATAGATAACACTAAGGTCCCTTGTGGGCTTGGCGCTTGGGCGCTTTTCCTTTGACTTGCATGTGTTTCGTGCTAACCCTTGGTTTGTGTGTTGATGCAGGTACTTGTGCTTGATTGTTGTTAATTGGAGATTGGCCCTCGAAAAATATTTTTTGGTTAAAATTTTAATATAAACCTTGTACCTTGTAATAGGCCCAAGAGCTATTTTGGCTCTAAAAGAAAACCAAAAGATGAATATAAAGACAAACTTTGGCTACACAAAACCAAATTAAAAAATGCAGAATCTTTTCCCAAGCAAAATCTAAGAGCCAAAAGATGTTTTTCAAACCAAATTAATATACAAATTCAAAAATAAGCCCGTGACAATATCTTGCTTGCAAACTTTTGGGAAGGTGATGAGATTTGTTCTAAACTTATGTGCCCGAAGACAAAGATCTTTTGTTATTTTCACCTTTCCACTATGCATCATGAAGAAATGTTAGGTGTTTGATCTTTCGGAAATAAATTAAAAAAAATAAAAATAGAGTATTATTTTCAATCCCAAAATCACTAAAAAATGGATATAAATCAACATAATGATTATCCTATAAAAATTATAGGACCCTAACAACCATCACATCTCTTCTCATAGATAAGTTGCTACCATTCTAGCGAGTCGTTCACTCTGTAATTTTATAGTTTATGTACATTCTCTCATTAATAAAAATTGTGTATTATTGTATCTCTATGTTTATTGCAATATATTTGTATATTTCATTGTTATATCTCCACCTTCATTTCGTTCTCAAAATAATCAAAATTACCCAATCCAATTGACTACTTATTCTACCCAATGTTGATTGTACTTCAGTCTCATGCTCCCAATAAAAATGGGATGTGACTTTTTACACCCACCCTCTTACATGAGTTAAATGATTGGGATCTCTTATACTCAACCAAAAAATACAAGGTTACCCCCTAATGATAAATTCAGGAAAGTGGGTTTGAATCAATACCCATAAATAATTTCCCCCTTGGACCCCTCTTATACAGTCACTTCTCTTGTGGAAATCTCATCCCTGATCTCTTCCCATGTCTCCCAGTAGTTGGCATCACATTTTATTTATTTACATTAAAAAATACAATTCACATATGACATTGCTTAGCCACAACCATACAATGTTATATCTACATTAAGAATTAATTAAATTGGGGAATGTAGTATGGATGTTACATCGCCCCTCCATTACAATTTTTCATCGTACTCCATGCACAACACCATGCTGAAATACATATACAAATTTACATCACAATACTTAGAGAAATGAAAATTCTTCCATTTCACAAATCCAACAACAACTCCAACCATAATCTCTTGTTTCTCTCAACCTATTGACCCAAGGAATGTTCCCCCTTCTCTTCCCTCATTCCATCGGAATGCACCATTATTTTATCAAGGTCATCATAGTAGGTGACCAAGAATTCTGAGATGTGGTTCTGGAACTCTAACTGCCCAAAACTAGAGTCTTTCATTTTTAGCTTCTATTTTCTTCAAATTTGACAAAACATTGTGGGTATTCCTTCCGCATAGAGTCTTTTTGCTCCCATGTTTCAACATCACGACTGTAGTAGGTCCATTAGACCTTTACCTGGTTGATTTGTTTTTCCCTAAGCACTTTGAATTTTCGATACAGGATGCATATTGGTTCCACCCATAAATCCCTTTTGTTTTCCACCTAGATCATAGTCCAATCAATTATGTGGTTAGATTCAGGAATGCATTTGTTTAATAATGACACATGAAATACATTATGCACTCTCATGGATACATGCAACATTAGCATGTATGCACTTGGGCCTATCATTTCTACAATATCAAAAGGCCCACAATATTTTGCTACCAACTTTGGGAAGCAATGCAATCTTAGTGAACTTCTCTTCACTTTCACTTTCAAAAATACATGTTTTCCCATTTTAAAATATTTGAAAACTCTGTTCTTGTATGCATAACTTTTCTTCCTATCCTAGGCAGCCTTTAAATTTTTCCTGATCTTTGTCATCTTCTCTTCTATTTTCTTCAAAAATTTTGGCCCAATAATAGCTTTGTTTGTTGGATTATCCCAGTTCACTAGTGTGTTACACTTCCTGCCATACAATGCTTCAAATGGGATCATTTTTAATGAGGCTTGATACCCATTTTTATAAGAAAATTACACTAAGTGGATATATTCCTCCTACTTTAATGGTTGGTCCATCACATACATTTTGAGCATGTTTTCAATTACTCT
>ML795090.1:466161-480624 GCA_009831015.1 Picea engelmannii
ATAGAATTCATGATGTTGTACAAAATACATAGGTTAAGAACTATTTCTTAGTGTTGGATACATTAGGTAATTTGAATGGTATTTCACTTTTTTTGTTAGCCAATCCTGGTGCTATAGAGAGTTTTATGCCATATAATGCTTTAGTTAGATGTGGTTTGTTAGCAATAGACAAAAATGGTTTTGACTATGTCAAAATGGCTTTGGGAGTGAAGTAGTAGTGGGTCATTTGGTACATAACTATTATTTCGATCTGGGCATATGTAGTACATAGATAGAATTGTATTTGATTACTAGTGGCTCCCATTGTCTAATCATAGGTATAGATTGCCTCGAAGCTTGCTAAATTGTTCTAGATTGTTGGGAGAAATCCTTATAATTTTATGATGACGTGGGGAAATCTATTACTCTTCATGGGAAGAAGAGACATGTATCTTTGAGAACTGTATAATATTTATAGTTGAAGTGCAACCTCAAAAAAGGTTACATACATATGTATCAATGGTTTTGAATGAGGGCATTATTCATATTTATATTCTTATCATGTTTTCTCATAGTTTTCTGATGCGTCTTTGAGTGATCTACCTAGACTTATGACAAAGTGGGAGATTGACTTCTCCATTGAGCTCACATTAGGTACTAAACCTTTATTTAAAGCGCCTTACATCATGACCACACCATAGTTATGGGATTTGCAAGTGAAACTTTAAGAGTTTCTAGATATGGGTATGATTAGACCTATCATATCACCATGGCACCATGGGGTGCATTGATAATTTTTGTGAAGAAGAATGGTGAATCCTTAAGACTATGCATAGGTTATATAGGTCATTGAACAAGGTAACTTATACGAAGAACTAGTATATGTTACCTTGCTTTGATGACCTTTTTATATTAGATGAAAGGTACTATAGTGTTCCCTAAAATTTATTTGTAGTTGGAGTACCATCTGTGGAGGGTTAAGGAGGAACATATCATAAAAAATTTTGTGAATGTGTTTGGACACTATGAGTTTGTGGTTGTACCTTTTGGGTTAACTAATACTCGTAGTGTTTTCATGAGATTGATGAATGAAGTATTCAAGAAGTATTCAGACAAGTTTTCCCAATTTTTTCTAGATGATATCTTTATTTACTCATGGACCCTAAAGGATCACGAGGAATGCTTAACGTTGGTTTTGTATTGTTTGAGGGAAAACCTGTTCGATGTGAAGATGTATGAATGTTCATTCTTTCAGATAAATGTTCATTACTTAGGGAACATTATCTCTTGAGATGGTATTGTGGTGGATCCCACATAGATAGAGGTGATCATAGATTGGCCATCACCAAAAATTATGCATGAGGTGTGTATGTTTATGGTATTGGTTGGCTAGTAAATGATGTTTGTAGATGTTTTTTCAAATATGGCTCACTTGATTACTTCCTTAAGAAATAAATGAGTAAAGTTTGTTTTGAAAGGTGAGTGTGAGAAATTAGTTTCTATATTCAAGCATTTGTATACTACATCTCTTGTGCTAAAAGTACCTGATATGGAATGAGATTTTGTTGTTTATATAAACACATTCAAGGAAGGTTTGGGTGGTGCCATCTCATAATATGGGTGGGATATTGCTTATGCCTCAAGGAAGTTAATACCTTAAGAGGAGAACTATGTCACTTATGATTTGGAGTTGGTAGTAATGTTTCATTCTTTGATACTTGTATTACCTAAATGGAAGGAAATTGAATTAAAAACATAGAACAATGGATTGTAGTACATTTTCACCCAAAGTGACTTAAATGGAAGATAGGGGAATTAGTTTGAGATATTAAGTGAGTATGAATTTGACATTACTTATATAAAAATAAATTTCAATATAGTGGTGTGTAGATGTGAGAGTTGTACATAGGGAAGGTGTTATAGCACCAAAGTTTGAAGGGTAGACTTGTGATTACGATGGACTAGTGATATTATTGAAAATAATATTTATTGCCTTCGGAGAAGATATTCAAGAGCTGAATTTGAGTGAAAACTGTTGCGCTTGGCATGTTGCACACCCAGGATTGAAGAATATGTATGTGGATTTGAAGCTCAATTTCTATTTGGTAGGGATGAAAAATTAGGTGGCTTAGTTTGTAGCCAAGTGTTTAGAGTTCTAACTAATGAAATTTGGCAATCACCATCCAATAGGTTTATTATATCCCCATAATATTATGAATCATAAATGGGAGGTAATCTTAATGGATATCATTGTAAAATTACCAATTATACTTGCAATGTCCCCTAGCTTCACTGAGGAACATAACTACATGGAATACTCATAAAAATGATTTTTTCTTCTAACTAAATTCATGTAGCTTATCAACTACGAATTATACACATATTTAAATATTTTTGATACCATTTAATTATATGAAACTACAACACACTGAAATGAACGTAAATGAAACTAATAAAATCATTTACAACAACAAATAAACCATTCATATACACAAAGTTAAGCACAAAAATTAAACTTAAGAAATAACTCAGAAAAGAAGGTAAACACTTATCTTTTTTTAAAAATAGTTGTGCAACTAGTTGCTTGGGATGGATGTTCCAACCAACCATAAACTTGTTGTTATAAATCTCAATAGAAATTCACCCCTGAGCTGGGGCTAGGAATACACAAGAAAATGATGTCTCTCACTTTCCACTCACAACTCATATGTCCCACAACCCATTGGTATTCTCCTACAACTATCCCAATTTCTACCATCTCTCTTCCTTTTGGCCTTCCCAACCCAAGGAATGTACCCCTTCACTACTCTTAGTCCATCGGGCACCCCATTTGTTTATCGGGGTATCTATGGCACAATTAACTAGGAATCTCTCTACTATGAACTCAAGGGGACTCACCACTAGGAAAACTACCAGGAAAACAACACAACAATCACTTGATGTTACAATGAAACTCACACAAGATTTCACTCTTAAGGACTGGCAACCTGGTTCATTTGCAAGCCTGAAAACTTACTTCTTTAGTCTTTAGCTCTAAAAATGCTCTAGATTTTTCCCAGCCTTCTTGCTCCAACTCCAATGATCTTTTTTATTGTTCTTTGCTTGTTGTTCATGCCAAAAACATACCTGTAAAAACTACTTGTTCTAACCATTCGAATTTCCTCTATTTTCCCTAATGATCTAGGAGGAAATCGGTGGTCACCCACTTATTCCACTTGCTCAAAACAAGGGTTTCTACCTTGGCAAATTTTCTACATATTTTTGGGTCCTGAACTTTCGGGGACATTTTGAGGCCCTAAACAACATTTTTTGGGCCCTCCACAGTCACACTATAGGCTTTAGCCAAAGTGTGATGACAAACTGTGTAATTCTCGGATAAACCTTTCAAATGAGTTATCGTGCACCCCAAATGAAGATCGTATGAAGAAGTTACACCCTTGGGAAGTCGACGTACCAATTACCCTCATCAGGGCCCACAAACCTTTTGGTGTTTCATCTTCCGGGGTTATGGTTTTGGATTTTCTTTGTGTTAAAAATTCCTCTAGAGCCTCATTGTAAACATCATCATCTTATTGTGAATGAGTGTAGCCATTGTCAGGACTCTGTAATTTCTCAGGCTGAGGAAGAAATTGACAGAGGTAAACACAAACCTCTTTGGAGTCTAGGATCTAGCCCCCCTAGACCCAGAGAGGGATCTCTCTATTAGTTTTATCTTAGTTTTAAAGAAGATATTAGGCTAGCTATCTATTTCAGGGTTGGTTTTTTTTATTGGATTTGGTCGAAATAGGAAGAAAGCCACTGAGAAATAAAGTCACAAGCTGAAGTTCAGTCAAGAATAGGTTCTACAGACAACCCTATAGGAAAAGGTAGGCATTCTTGTTGGATTATTTGATGTTGATGTTGGATTTGGAGGAAAAATATGAGAGGACTAGGTTATAACAGGGAAATAAAGAATCATGGGATTAACCCTTAAGCAGAAAACATTGATAATTATGTCTAAGCTAGAATCAGAGTGTATATCTCAACAAATTTCGTTCTTTAAACTTCTTAGCATAATTTAGAATATGAATAACTTAAGAAACACAATGGAAACAAATTACAATGATAGAAGCACTTCACCACCAAGATTGACACATGAATCATGTAACTGTTGCAATTGTATTATTGGATTAATGAATTGTGGCTCTGTGAGTTGTTTACAACAATGAGTACTTTTTCTTCAACATGTTCCAACTCCCCTCTTTTTGTGTTTTACACCACTATATATAGAGTCTATTACATCCTAAGACTAAGAGCTCGATATCTCTAACTTCATTCCAAAATAGAAAACAATTACAAAACCTAATGACACCTATAAACTGTCTGCTAATTAGAAAACATATTCTAACAGTAAATTAAAAGCAAATTAAATCTGGAAACTATTGGTTGGTTTTCATGAATTTGATGGAAGGTTGTCGATGCTTATCCATTGAAATATGGAACTAAAGGCCACTTTTCCATTTGACTACTTGTCCCCTTTCTGGGAAATAGAGATACTCCGCCACCTGTAAGTTCACTGCCTCCTTAATCAAATGTTACCTTTGGAGATGAATTATGAGTAATGATTCGATGCCTTGTAATCTTGAAGAATCTTGCCACTTATCTCATTCTTTATCCTTTAACTGTTAAGAGGTGCTTGAAAGAATGGGATTTTATTTGGCTTCTACCTCCTGACAAGTGCCCTGCTCTTTTTGTTTTCTTGCTTTGAATTTTGAGTGATAGATTTAAACTTGCCATCTGTTTCTTTCGAGATTGAAAATATTCATATGTTCCTGAAAGCGTGGGGTATCCATTTGCATTTGATTTCATGCCCATAAATTGGCTTGAATACTAATTTCATATCTCCAAGTGTCGTGAAATATCCTTCCTGCCACATAATCTAGAATTGTCCTTCATCCACTGATTTCATGCCTCAAATCTTGGATTAGCTAGAACTGCTTCTTCAAAAGTGAAACTTTAATTGCTATGATGTCATCTGTCTCCGATCTAGAGATATTTGAAACAAACCATACTCTCAGACATATTACCAGTTATTACTACAGTATGTATGATGAACAAAAAGACTTATCATATTATCAAGAAGTCCCTTCTGTCAACCTTTTAAAAGTTCATCCGACTGGAGACAAGTCCTTCTCATTCCAACTCATTGAATCTTTAGAAATTTTATCCTGGTATCTTTTTTTTGACCAACCGGGTTATGTGTATTTTGTGTTGAGCATGAACAAGAACATAAATAGTTTCTTCACACCATATATTTGAGGATTTCTCACCAGTGAAGAATCTCGAATGAGCACCTGTTTGTTCATCCAAACTCCCATAGAACTGCATACCCCTACCAAACATTTGATCACTTCTATTTTGAATCTAGCTTCCTGAATTGGAGACAATGTTGTGAGAACCCCTTCGCATTCTCTGTTTCCTTTAGACATGACACTTAGGCACTGTAACAATTATGTTTGGCACTGCAGATTCAAAATTGTCTCCATCATTTCCATTTCCATCGATCTCTAGAAACTGAAAGTGATGGCATATGAATGCATCTTTCTCTATGTCTGATGCGTGCCTTCTCAACCAAATTAATGGCAGTATTCCTTGTAGCACATTGTGCTATTTCCTCTTCTGCATACATGTCTCTTGGGCTCGAACATTTGAAACTAGACTCATGAGTTCTTCATATGGCACTTTTTGAGAATTTTGGGCACTTTGTGTATTCACCTTATCAATTGGCACTCTTCATGGCACATGTGAGATGGTATCATCCTCAATCCCTTGGCTCGACACTTGAAATCAGGCTCGCTTGATGAACAGTTAAAATAACCCCAAAATTAAACTTCACCGTTTCATAATTGTGATGATAAATGATGAACCATCGACCATTCTACGAATCATGGAAAGCGTTTATTAGATAGTTGGAACCTGACTGGAAAAAAACCCCAATGATAAAATCTCCCTCACTGACGATATAGTAGTGACAGATCTCTAATCCCACTGTTTAAACAATGACAAATTCGACACGTTCTCTCCTTTATCCATGCGTGTCCACAATTTTCAATAGAACAGGACACCTAGTCATTGATATCGACACCTGCACGCTGGGTTTTGACTGCATTTATATATATTTTTTAAACCTTTGGGAAACATCCCACATTCATCATGCATAAAGAGTCTTCAGTGTTTATATTTGCTGATGATCTCAGTGTTGTTCGACGCATAGATAACACTAAGGTCCCTTGTGGGCTTGGCGCTTGGGCGCTTTTCCTTTGACTTGCATGTGTTTCGTGCTAACCCTTGGTTTGTGTGTTGATGCAGGTACTTGTGCTTGATTGTTGTTAATTGGAGATTGGCCCTCGAAAAATATTTTTTGGTTAAAATTTTAATATAAACCTTGTACCTTGTAATAGGCCCAAGAGCTATTTTGGCTCTAAAAGAAAACCAAAAGATGAATATAAAGACAAACTTTGGCTACACAAAACCAAATTAAAAAATGCAGAATCTTTTCCCAAGCAAAATCTAAGAGCCAAAAGATGTTTTTCAAACCAAATTAATATACAAATTCAAAAATAAGCCCGTGACAATATCTTGCTTGCAAACTTTTGGGAAGGTGATGAGATTTGTTCTAAACTTATGTGCCCGAAGACAAAGATCTTTTGTTATTTTCACCTTTCCACTATGCATCATGAAGAAATGTTAGGTGTTTGATCTTTCGGAAATAAATTAAAAAAAATAAAAATAGAGTATTATTTTCAATCCCAAAATCACTAAAAAATGGATATAAATCAACATAATGATTATCCTATAAAAATTATAGGACCCTAACAACCATCACATCTCTTCTCATAGATAAGTTGCTACCATTCTAGCGAGTCGTTCACTCTGTAATTTTATAGTTTATGTACATTCTCTCATTAATAAAAATTGTGTATTATTGTATCTCTATGTTTATTGCAATATATTTGTATATTTCATTGTTATATCTCCACCTTCATTTCGTTCTCAAAATAATCAAAATTACCCAATCCAATTGACTACTTATTCTACCCAATGTTGATTGTACTTCAGTCTCATGCTCCCAATAAAAATGGGATGTGACTTTTTACACCCACCCTCTTACATGAGTTAAATGATTGGGATCTCTTATACTCAACCAAAAAATACAAGGTTACCCCCTAATGATAAATTCAGGAAAGTGGGTTTGAATCAATACCCATAAATAATTTCCCCCTTGGACCCCTCTTATACAGTCACTTCTCTTGTGGAAATCTCATCCCTGATCTCTTCCCATGTCTCCCAGTAGTTGGCATCACATTTTATTTATTTACATTAAAAAATACAATTCACATATGACATTGCTTAGCCACAACCATACAATGTTATATCTACATTAAGAATTAATTAAATTGGGGAATGTAGTATGGATGTTACATCGCCCCTCCATTACAATTTTTCATCGTACTCCATGCACAACACCATGCTGAAATACATATACAAATTTACATCACAATACTTAGAGAAATGAAAATTCTTCCATTTCACAAATCCAACAACAACTCCAACCATAATCTCTTGTTTCTCTCAACCTATTGACCCAAGGAATGTTCCCCCTTCTCTTCCCTCATTCCATCGGAATGCACCATTATTTTATCAAGGTCATCATAGTAGGTGACCAAGAATTCTGAGATGTGGTTCTGGAACTCTAACTGCCCAAAACTAGAGTCTTTCATTTTTAGCTTCTATTTTCTTCAAATTTGACAAAACATTGTGGGTATTCCTTCCGCATAGAGTCTTTTTGCTCCCATGTTTCAACATCACGACTGTAGTAGGTCCATTAGACCTTTACCTGGTTGATTTGTTTTTCCCTAAGCACTTTGAATTTTCGATACAGGATGCATATTGGTTCCACCCATAAATCCCTTTTGTTTTCCACCTAGATCATAGTCCAATCAATTATGTGGTTAGATTCAGGAATGCATTTGTTTAATAATGACACATGAAATACATTATGCACTCTCATGGATACATGCAACATTAGCATGTATGCACTTGGGCCTATCATTTCTACAATATCAAAAGGCCCACAATATTTTGCTACCAACTTTGGGAAGCAATGCAATCTTAGTGAACTTCTCTTCACTTTCACTTTCAAAAATACATGTTTTCCCATTTTAAAATATTTGAAAACTCTGTTCTTGTATGCATAACTTTTCTTCCTATCCTAGGCAGCCTTTAAATTTTTCCTGATCTTTGTCATCTTCTCTTCTATTTTCTTCAAAAATTTTGGCCCAATAATAGCTTTGTTTGTTGGATTATCCCAGTTCACTAGTGTGTTACACTTCCTGCCATACAATGCTTCAAATGGGATCATTTTTAATGAGGCTTGATACCCATTTTTATAAGAAAATTACACTAAGTGGATATATTCCTCCTACTTTAATGGTTGGTCCATCACATACATTTTGAGCATGTTTTCAATTACTCTGTTGGTCCTCTCTATTTTTCCATATGACTCTAGGTGATAGATTGTACTAAGATTTGAATTTGTCCCAAAACCTTTGGAAAAAACTTTCCAAAAATTAGATGTGAAATTTGGATATTTGTCTGAAACAATTGCCTTAGGCATCCCATGTATCATGTAAAACCTTTTCATGTAGATCAATGCAATATTTGTTTCCTTGCGTGTAGTCTTAACAAGAATAAAACGTTCATCCTTCGTCAACTTGTCCACCACCACCATGCCATAATCATGTTGCTTCATTGTTATGGGCACATTTGTAATAAGATAAATTGTAACCACTTCACATTCCCACTCAAGAATGGGAAATGGTTGTAACAACCCAGCTAGATGTTTATGCTTTGTCCTCACCTTCTAATAGTCCAAGCATTTGGCTATATAATTAGCCACTTCTTTCTTCATTCTTGGCCAAAAGTATTGGCTTCTTACAACTATAATTAATTTATGATATCCTGAGTGCCTAACATATAGTACATTATGTATCTCCCTCAACACTATATTTTTCGTCTCACTATAATTTGGCACACATATTTTCCCTCTATACATGAGGATTTCATCCTCTTTCAACTCATAATTTTTAAAATTCTATTGTAATTTTTCTTGTTGTAATGTTTATTTTAATTGTAAATATTGATGATATGAGTTTGTTGCATATAAAATTCTATCTTTTAAATTATATCTATGCATGATAATGGCTATAAAATGCATCTCATGTGCTCTTCTGCTAAGTGCATCAACCACTTGGTTTTCCTTTCCTTTGATATGTTTTATTTCAAAGTCATATTTTCTTAGAAATTTGAGCCATCTAGTTTGTCTGGCATTTAATGTGGGTTGTCCAAAAAAATGTTTCGCACCACAATGGTGTGTCCTTAACTAAAATATTCAACCCATGAGGCAATGCCTCCACATTTTTAGTGCATGTACAATTTCTGCTAATTCCAAGTCATGTGTAGCATAATTCCCCTCATGTTCTTTTAGTTTTCGGGACTCATAGCACACCACATGATCTTTTTGAGTGAGGACTCCAACAAGCCCTTCCTTGCATGCATCTGTACACACTACAAAATATTCATCTAGATATGAAATATTCAATATTGGCGAACTTGTCAAAATTTCCTTCAATTACTGAAAGCTCTCTTCACACTCAAATGTCCATTTAAATTTCACCCCCTTCTTTTGCAAAGAAGTGTTTGGGATTGCAATCTTTGAAAATCCTTTTATGAATCTTCAGTAATAACTAGAAAAACCAATGAATGATTTGACCTCTATCACCTTTCTTGGCACTAGACATCCTCTAATGTCCTTTATCTTGTCGGGATTAGCTACTATCCCATCTACTGAAATAATATGCCCCAAGTAGTGAATCTTCTTTTGATAAAAGATGCACTTACATAGCTTGGCATACAATTTATGCTCTCAAAAACTTGCAACACCATTCTTAAATGTTTCTCTTGTTCTTCTTCTTCCTTTGAGTATATGAGTATATCATCAAAAAACACAATAACAAACTTGTATGGGTAATCCATGAATACTCCATTCATCAAGAACATGAAAATAACTAGGGAATTTGATAGCCCAAATGACACTACTGTAAACTCATAATGCCCACATCTTGTTCTAAACATTTTCTTGTTGATATATTATTCCTTTATTCTCACTTGATGATAATATAATCCGACGTTGATCTTGGAAAATATTATTGCACCTTTCAGTTGATCAAATATATCAGCAATCCTTGGAAAATGATATTTGTTCTTTATGTGACCTTATCTAGTTGTCTAAAATCAATGCATAACCTTAAGGTTTCATATTTATTCTTCATGAAAATAATTGGGGCTCCCCAAGGTGACACACTTGGGCGTATATACCCCCTTTTTAAAAACTCTTCAAGTTGCATAAGGAAATATTTCAATTCTGGTGTGCCCATTCTATAAGGTGTCTTGGAGACTCAGGAAGATCTTGGCACCAAATCAATAGAGAAATCAATGTCTCTCTTCGGTGGTAGTCCCAGGATTTCCCCCCAAAAATATTCAAAATATTTCAATACTCGATGGTTTACTTTCCAATTTATCTCGGGATGCCTCTTCCATATGGGATACAAAAATATGTCACCCTTTCTTGAAACTCTTTTTCACCTGCATGGATGAAATTTCTCTAACAACTACAACTCTTGGAATGCCTTGAACTTCGCCCTGCTGCCCCTCTTCATCAAGGCAAATGATTGTCTTGTTGTAACAATCTAGGACAATATGATGTGTATCCAACCAATCCATGCCAATTAAGAATTCATATGAACCCAATGGTATGATGTTCACTTATACCTTTGTTTTGTGTCCATCATGTCTATTGGGAAATACTTAACCAACTCATTGATTTTCCACTTAGTCCTTGTGACTAACTGAACTAACTAAGATTTCTTATGCTTACTCCTTTGTAAGTGCAATATTTCACCATTGTTAGAGTTTATGTAACTATGGCTAGCTACATAATCAATTAAAATTTCTATGGGATTGTTATCGATCTTAAATTTAACTTCAATCATGGGGAATTGATATTATGCTTGCTTGTTGTCAAAGGATGCATAAATACTTGACATGTTTCCTCCCATGTATTCAATTGTTTCAGCCTCCTAAATGTTGTGGACGTTCCTCATTCTTTCACCTTTATGAGGGAAATCCCTATATAAATGATTTCCCTCACATCCCCAACATGGCACAAACTGTTTTCTTGACCTTTTCCCAAAAGAATATGTCATCCTAGGATCATTTTGGGTTGATTTTCCTTGTTGATTTTTTTATGAGTTGTTCTTGAAAAAGGGTGGATTAAAACATTTCTTCCTTTAATCCCTCTTTCCTTTCATCTGGTCATTCCAAGCTTTCTGGAAAAATGGCCTCCCTCTACTCTACTCATAAATATGTTTTTCTCTCCTCATGGCTTCCTCTAAATTCTATGTCTTATCATAGTGTACCTTGTCATTATAGAAGGAAGGTAACCCACTCATAAAACTTTGGATTTTTACCTTTTCATCCTTGATGAATCCAACATACTTCAAAAACTCAAAGAGCCTCTTCTCATCTTCTTCCATTGTTATGCTTCCTAATTTTAGTTCAAATAACTCTTTCATATTTCTTCCATAGTAATGCTCAGACAATTTTTTCTCTTAGAAATATCCTTTGAGCTTCATCCATGAGACCTTCCTCTCATCAAGGTGTTTGTCTTGCTTAAGATAATCCCACCATATGGCCATCTTTCCTTGCAAGTGGTAGGTTGCAATTATTGTTTCTAATCATGCATATGGAAATATTTATTCATTTCCAATAGTCATGCCTCAACCTCTTCTCCCTTCATGCGCTCACCATTGAAAGTTGGTGGCTTGATTTTCCTAAGTTCACCTTGCAAAATGTTTTCCTCAGGCCTTCTCCTTTGCCTCCTAACAGGAGACACACTTGGGATACTCCCTTTTCTTGAACACACATGATATATTCTAGTGGATTTATCTAGGGAATGTTGGTTCCTTCTCATACTTCTTGAATTCCTTTCATTCCCATGTTCATCCCTCCTACTATGGGATTTGGATGCTATCACATGTCGAGCACTATCCACTTTATTTATTCTAGATTCTTTATTGACTTGTCTATGAAACATGTTTAGACCTTCTAGGATATCCTCTTGAGATTTCGTAATCTTCTCATTGTCTTCCTTATAGATTTGTTCTTCTCTCTACAGTCTTCTCATAGTTACATTATTTTGCTTATCTTTTCTTCCATTAGACTTTGTCTCAACATTTTCCATGATGACATGTAGATCTATGACCTCCTCCTCATGGTTGTAATATACCTAGGAATCTTCCATAACACTAGTTCTCATATAAGAACCATTTTTATTTTCTTTACCTCTAATTCTGCAATAAAATGTGTATGCAATAAATTTCATATTAGGAAAAAATATATAAACACAAATTTTTGGAAAAAGAATGCATAATTTTTCTATTCTTTTATTCCACCATTCATCTTATTTTGATTTCAATATAACTAATACTACTCAAATAAATTTTCTAGTTTATATATGGATTCTCCTTCTCAATACCTTCCCAACGATTACTCTTTTTCCCGATTCCGAGTTCTGAGAAAAAAGTTATGGCTTGTAGAAGTTTGATTATTTTCCTAATTTTAGCCATGTATGCTACAAGTTTCTTCTTTCTCTTCCTGTACATTTTTGTGTACCCAAATTTCAAATCTCTCTCCATGTATGACTTCTATGGTCCATAATATTTCCATAGTCTACTATTGTTCTCCAAACTAACTTCAAATCTAGGATTCATGCCCTCTAGAATTGAACTTGTGCCAAAGATATACCTCGTATTGTTTCAACTGTGACTTTCACATACGAGCCCTATTTTGTGCCCGAAATAGCTTGATGGAAATTTCTCATTAATATATTTCATTTGATCTACAAATAAAATGTGTATATCGGTTACACATAGCTCTCGTGTTTTCAACTACCTGAAAAATGTCATTTAGGCCCTCAAAATGACTCCGCAAGTTGATGACCTTCAAAAACTAGAAACATTTTAAAGAAAAATCACTAGTTTAGTGCTGTAATAGTCCACCAAATTGACATATTCTTGTTATTGACAATTCTCCTTCCATTTCCTCATTCTCTTCTTCCTTTTCAAAGCTCTCACGCACATTAGTTTTGTATTATGCACTAATATTCATCACGCACAAGTTCCACAATGTGCAACGCCAATATTTAGCACAAGTACCACACCAATTTTCATCATGCACTACTTTTATACCATCCACCAATATTCATTGTGCACAATTTACACAGCGTGTAGTGCCAATATTCAATGTGCATACCGTGCACTTATATTCCACACGCACCACCAATTCTGCACCACGCAGCGCAAATATTTAGCACACACATCGTGCACCAATATTTCACTCACATCGCCAATTCTACATTGTGCAACATCAATATTTATAACAGACATCATGCAACACCAATTATGCATCATGCAATGCCAATATTAAATGCACATACCGCACACCACCAATTATGCACCACACAATGCCAATATTCAATGCACATACCGCACACCAATATTTTGTGCACACCACCAATTCTACACTATGCAGTGCCAATATTTAGCACATGTAAGTCCTTTATCCACTTAACTAATTTTCCATATTTCCATCTCGCAACCATCGTGAAAATGACCGACTTGACTGGAGCTAATTCAATCCTTTGGAAGTTGAAATTGTAGATTTTAACCTTGTACAATAAATTACTGCAAATGGGTTCTTAATAAAAATAGAAAAGATAAAATGTCACACACACACATTACATAGAGATTTGACCATGGAAACCCAAGACGGGAAAATCAACAACTTGTTTAGAGTCGTGCATCTAATTCTTTATTCATCACCTTCCTTCATTGTTTACAATACAATATATATATATATATATATATGATCCCATGGCATCCAAACCCCTAATCCATTGACCTAGATTAGTCAAAAACCCTAATTCCTTAAGTGGAACAAGAAAACCATTTGCGAAAACCAAGTGTCGAAAACCCGTAAAAAAACAAACAAAAAAATGCCAATTTTTTTTTTCGTGGGATCCTCCATCGAACCCCTAATGTCCCCCCACTCATCCCCCCTTGCTTCCAAATTAGTGTACAATACATGAGATCAATCTTGCAAAAAATATAACACATACCCAACATTCTGTTGATACTGAGAGGGGGGTGAATCAATATCCAGTACAATTTAAAAACATTTTTCGACTTATACTTAAACCATTCAATTATATCCAATGAGCAATGAACAATAGTATAAGAATTACACCAATACACCACAATACACCATGCACAATATATGAGAAATAATCAATAGTTTTTGTTCAAGGGAAGTAATGACTTCCAAAGG
>ML795090.1:495614-509350 GCA_009831015.1 Picea engelmannii
TTCCATGATCTCCCCTTTTAAGCCATCCATCTTAGTATCCAACTTAGCTTCTATTGAATCCATCAACTTAGCTTCCATTGAATCCATCTTAGTATCCAACTTAGCTTCCATTGAATCCATCTTCTTTTGTAGTTCATTTATGTTCCTACGCATTTCTTGACCTTCATCAAGAGTCCAATTAGGATTTTTAGGAGGCTTATTTGGTGTAGAAGGTCTCTTTTTTGGTGGCATGTTGGCCAAGTATCACTTTTGAATCTTGATTTTGAGGCGGTTCTGCTAGACAATATTTATTCTGTTCTATCTCCCAAGTTTCGGCCCTTCTGGGTATGAAACTTTCTTTTAGGTAGTTCTCTGATATTTCTTCTCTGTAATGCCATAGGTCTAATCAAAATTGGATGTTCCAAGTGGAATTTATGGTAACTTCCTCACAACTTGCCGATTTTTGGCCTTTCCAAGAGATCTCACTTGTATAGCATGCCCCACACAAAATAATTAATATCAAATTCTAAAAATCACACCCAAAATACTACAGACTGTCCACGATCCAATGAATCTAGTCCCACTCAATTTGGATACTCTAGCAAGAAGTTATGATTGTTTTACCTGGAACACCTTCTTGAGACTAGTCAATAGGACTAGTCATACCCTATCTTACACAAGGTGTATCTACAAATTTAAGATGACCCAGAAGTTGAAATTTTTACCACAGATACCTTACTAATTTCTGTAAATGGCCTCTGGATTTAAGGGTCTGAAACGTTACATACAATTTTTTATAGGGAAAATTCCGCAATGACTCATTTCAGGATGATTCCAGAATCCTATCTTGTACAGGCTGTATCTCTGAAAGTATAAGGCCTTAGGAGCTGAATTTTGAACCCAACGTACCTTGATCCGTCTACTAAATATCCTCCAAGCCGTTCCTTCTGAAACGTTGTAGAAAACAAGTTATAGTGAAAATTCCATGGTGTCTCAGACGTAGCAGCGAAACCCCAAGACCTTGAGCTCTGATACCATATGTTAAGAACCAAACATCAATATAGCATAGAAAAACCTCAGGAAAAGTATTCAACGCCTTGAAAAAGAGACAATTTCAGTTAATAAGCCTCTTCGAGGGGGAAACCTCCTTTTATCCCACTTAAATGTTCAAGTACAAGATGAGTCACAATGAAAATGTCTCATTGGTATATATAGGAGACTAGGAGGTATAATTACAACTAATGGCCTAAAGCCGACATAAATAAAATAACATTACTAATATAATATGCCCCAATTAAGGGGTAATGAGCCAATATTAGGGCTTAACAAAGACAACGGGGGCCTCTAGGCTTGATGCATGCACAGCAAAAAAAATATACTAGCTGGAAAATATTAGAGCCTCTGAATTAATCATCAACCGGTTACGATTCCAATTCCCATACAAGCTTTAAAGTATAGCTTGTTTATACAGTTGAGTAGGTAAAAACTAGCCTAAGAGTACTCTTCAAGAGTAATAGCACAACTAACCATATCCTAGAAACACTAATTCAACAAGTTGATTTGATATCCAATTGGAGAAATCAATCGCAACAGAAAATCCGGGCATCTTATCTTTATAAAAAAATAGTCATATCTCCAAAATCATGCATTCTATAGAAAATATAGTTGAGATTCACTTAATTGGGCAGGTTCTGCCAAAACCCATGTCCTAGAATTTCCAAATTCATCTTCACCACTCCAGAAATTGCATCTGAATACTTCTTCCTATTCTTTCTTTTAAATATTTTCCTATGGATATTCGAGTTGACCAAGGCATTGACTAAGGGTTTTTGGGTCAATTTTCTCACATCTAGGAGGACATGTACCATGAAATGAAGGAAAGGAACAAAACCCATGTGATTGTTTCTTTCATCTTAGTCTACACATATCTCGATGAATGACGAATTACAATATCGAAAATTTTCCTAGAATTTCTGGTAAAATCCAAATTTAAACTATTTTAAGATGTTGATTTTAAACAATTAAAAATATAATAAATATTTACCTAATTATGCCTTGGATTGTCTTTATTAGGCTAGGATAGATGGAAAATATGCCAAGAGAAGGAGATATAAGGGAAAAAAGATAATAAGTTTGGGGGCATTTTAACTGGCAAAATAGAGAAATGACACTATTGATAAAAGTCAAGAAAGTGCGTTTGGATTAATACCCATAAATAATCCCCTCCTTGGACCCATCTTAGACACTCACTTCTCTTATGGAAATCTCAACCCCCATCTGTGTCCATGTCCCCCAATAGCTGGAATCACATTTTATTTATTTACATTCATAAATACAATTCACATATTACATTGTGTGGCCACAACCATACATTATGTCTACATTAAGAATTAATTAAATTGGGAATTATATCAGGAAGGTTACAATAGCCATGATACACGATATTATTTTTTTGGTGGTAGAAAATCTTGCCAAGGGTGCATATTTTATTCTAGATAATTTAATTTATAAATCACTTAAACAAGCACAAGAGTTCATAAGAGAAATTGTACAATGGCATGCATTTATGAAAAATATTATTTTGGATAAAAATTTGGTATTTACATGGATGTTCTAGAAAGGGTTTCAATATATTTTGAAAACTTAGCTTATCTTCAACACATGCTATCACCCTAATACATATGGGTAGATTGAGAGAGTTAAGAAGGCACTTGAGGATATGCTTAAAATGTATGTGATGGATTGGAAAACCAATAAGGAAGAGTAACTTCCTTTGGTTGATTTTTCATATAACATAAACTACCATAGTTCATTTAATGACACATTTTGAGTTGTTATACAAGAGAACTTGTAGGACCCTCTTAGTTGGGATATATTGGAGATCATCATCTTTGTGAAATCTAAAGTAATTTATGAGATGGAGAATTAGATGATTTTAATCAAGTAGAGGTTAAAGGAAGATAAATATCATTATAAGATCTATTTAGATGCTCATAGAGTGGGTTGTAGTTTCAAAAAAGGTGATAGATTCTTTTTTGAGGTTAAGCCCAAGAAGATTTCTATAAATTTTGGGAAGGAATCCAAACTTCCATATTATGTTGGACCTTTTCATATACTTGAGCAGATTGACGTGTTTCATGTCTCCTTTCTCTACCACCAATATTATGTAATATGCACAATGTCATTCATCTATTAGTTCTTCGAGGTTATGTTATTGATCCTTCTCTTTTTCTCAATTGGAAACAATTGCAGGTTACATATTAGGGCATGCCAAGGAAGACCTAATGTGCATCTTGAATCATTACACTCATAAACACCATTAGTTAAATTGGACTAAGTAAAATTCCTATCATATTATGGGATCTTTACAACCATAGTTCCACTATGGGGGATAATGCATCTTTCATGCATCTTGAGTATCCCTTTTATTTACTTCAAACTTCGAGTTGTTTTTTTTCCCTAGATGGGGTGTGTCGAGTGCCTTGTTTTGTTTGCCTATGTTTTGGGTGTATCGAGTGCCTTGTTTTGTGTTCCTATGTTTTGTTTATGATTAGGAGGATAATCCTGATATAATTGATGACCTATTTACCTCTAACTAGGAATAGATATATAGATGTGTGGCGAACTATCGAACATTTATCCTACAAATAAATATTATGGTTTTATGATGATGTGTAATGCTATGCATTTGTTGTATAAGTAGGTTAGATTTTATCTCAATTGCAATTTTATGGATATATCTTATGTGATGTGAACGATTGATGACTATAATGATAAACATACACCAATATGATTATATTTGTATGAGCTAAGCTAGATTGGATAAGCTTATAGGACTTTGGTGGGAGATGTCATGAGGATGATCTCTTCACACCAAGTCATGATACCTAAAGAATATTGGTATCCATACATTATATTGGAAGGTTGCAAAAGCCTAACTTTAATTGATATGAATTAAATGTATTGATATTATTTTATATGATTTGCTAATATGTGCGTGATCACTTACATAAGTGATGCATGTAACCAATCACCTAATTATGAAGTAGGTGAATGTATGAATGTGTGGAAAAATCTAGAATGGGAATCAAATAATGGACCCCACAAGGCTAACTTGTATTCACTATACATATAGAATTGATTTTGATTAATCATGACTAGCTTAATATGTGTGGATGAATATATATATGTGCAATACATAAGGAGAAGCCTCGCTAGTTCACCAACACATGATTGAGGAACACAATTAGGATACTATGACTTTATTATAATGGAATGCGTGGAGGTATCATTCCTAATCAATTCCAAGATACATGATATGTATGGGATAAAATTGAGAATATAGTTATCCAATATTATTAGGAGTAAAGGTGCCATTCTTACTCTAATTACTTCCTCTATGGGAGGTGACATGCCTTACAATTAATTAATTATAATTTAGGAGTAGCGCTGACATGCTTCAAAATTATTATTTAATCTGTGCCTCACAATTATAATTTAGGAGTAGAGTTGACATGCTTCAAAATTATTATTTAAGATTAAAGGTGACGTTCCTACTCCATCATGGAAGGTAACATGACTCACATATATGATTAAGGAGTCGAGACAACATTCTTTCTCTACCATTAGAGGAGACATTTATCACAATTCCTAGCAATCAACTCTTTAGATCTAGTCAACTTCTAGAATTATGCATAATCTTGAGACTAAAATTAAAATAATTCACTTAGGTAATCCTTAAAAAATATTAGTATTTTAATGAAAAAATGAAATTATAAATTAATAAATTAACTAAATTTAGAATTACCCTTCGGTGGCATCTATTACCCCTCGGTGGCATCTAGGGAGGGGTGATAATGCCTTATTTAATAATCAAGGAAATTCCAAATAATGAGAGGAAGCCACTTAGGTGTTGAATAATACCTAATTTCTAAAATAAAGTAATTTATATATTTTTCATGAGATTAGGTGTATAGGTCAATTTAGACTATAAATAAGAGGGACTTATAAATAAGAGGGACTTCTATCCGTTTTGAGTGGGTACTTGATCAAGAAATGCCTCTAGATTTCTATCAAAATTGACAGTTAGATAATTTAGTAAATTTCATAGTGTGAGTGGCCAATAATGTTTTTGCACTATTGTTGATATTTTCCCCTTGTAGAGGTGACATTCATGGCCTATCTAATAGTTGGAAACTCCAATATGGTGCATATGCTAAGGGTCCTAGGGAATGAGTTTCCCCAAAGTACAGTATGGTGGAATTCAATTGGCCATTCAACAGTTGGAAAGGTAAGCGGTTCGGAGTAACAACCTAGTTTGTGAGCTTAGCTGTAATATCTAAGTTATAACATTTGATATTTTTCTAAGGAATGAAATTTATTTTTTTAACTTGAAATTGAATTTCTTCTAAGAATTTATTTGTTTAACTTGAAATTGAATTTTTTCTAGATATATAGATTATGTTTAGATAAGTAGTTTGTTGGATAGTTTATGGATAATCCTTTTTATTGAAGGTGGAAGTTGTGTAGGGTGGCTAGGTGCTTAAGAAAAGAATATTGTTATTACAATTAAGGTGATAATTTTTATTGTTACAATTAATGTGAAAATTTTTAATATAATTGTCGATAAAAAGAAATAGTAATCTCTAGTTTAAAATTTATAGTAAACAAAGAATAAAGATGAGATATCGTCCTCACTTATTAGACTCACATTTACATTCTTAAAATTATGTTTCATCTATTATTGGTTGAAATTAATACTATAAGATAATATATAACATATGCATATATTTTTAATTGCTTTAAAGTATAAGCATTGCAAATTACTCTTGATTTGCAACATGAGTTATCTTATAAGTATCATTTTGTTCTCATGTTATAATGAACATAATGTTAGAATATGAAACCCATTGTGATAAGTTTTATGATGTTATTATGTAATGTATTTCAATATTAGGATATTATTTTTAATTTGCAACATAATTATTATTTTCCCCATTCGGGTTCATTTTCATCAAAGTGGACATGTTTGTTCATTGTGAGAAGGTTAGAAGGGTAGACGACTCTTGGGATAGAGGTCCACTCTGGTGGGATTTATGACACCTCGACCCTTGGTAAGTCACAAGTTATTGGTATATCTGGCTTACAGGATGTTAGATATACTCTTGAGTTATAGTGGTAGCTGATCTCGAGCCTAGCCCAGATAAAACCTACTAGTTACCGATTCCCATAGTTAAAAAAAATAACATTACATTATGAAATGAATTTTAGATAAACAAAACTATTCCATTGGGTTATGTATTTGAGAGGTGAAAGTGAATTTCCCTAATTGTTTCTTATTTATGAAATGTATTTATTGATTGAAAAACTATTTTAATTAGTAATAATGTATCATTACTTTTATGAAGATTCGAATTAATTGAGTGGTTAAATGTATTTTAAGATGAGGAAATACACATTGCTTATATGGATATCCACATTGGTTTAAGTGGGTAAATTACTATTCAATGGAATTGGACATATTACCAATTAGCCATCACATTTTGAATTGGGCATATTACTAATTAACCGTCACATTTCTCCTTACCCATGTAGTAATGCCAAAACCGACGAAGTTATCGAACAACCCAACAACGACGTCGAATATGATCAAACCATTAGCTTGTAGGCACTACCCATTTGCTGGAATGAAATTGTTATGGAAGAGTAACGAACATATATATTTGTATTTTCAAGTTGATTGTTGTAAATTCAGCTGTTTTGTTTCCCAAATCTATTATTTTCCAACTTTTGTCTAGTAGGAATTATGATGGAATCATTTATGGGTACTTTAAATTGTAATTGTGAAATTACATACAATTGTTTTTAATGTTGTTAATTTGCATTGAATACTTATGGTTATGGTTATGGTGTTTGATAGTGTTTTTTTAATATTCAACCTAATATTAGATTACAATGAATCTAATTTGTTGGCCCAATTGCATTGAATAGTGAATTTGCTCTGTTATTTTATATTAATGGGATTATTGTAAGACATTTATGACTTAATTACATATGATATTGGGCTATGAATTAGTTGAGGAATTTATGGTGGGAAAAGTGACATATGAGAAATTTAACTACTCAATCATGGGCATTAATATAGAAGAATTTGTAGAGATTGAGAGGGAGTTAATGGTGAGAATTAGACTATTTAGCATTCATCATGGGGTTATTGATTATGAAATTATTTAGGGTTGTCACTAAGTGCACGAGAATAGATAAGAGTTGTTGATTAATAAAATAACTATTGTTCTTGATTATGGTTGTGTCTAAATAACTATTTTAGGTGTGTGTTCCATTTCATTTTAGGATAGTGAGCTTGGCATCTAAATATTGACAACAAGCATTGTTTCCTTGGTATCAATCTACTTTTTCTCTTCCTTTCTTGGGTGACAACAACATCGAGGTGGAGAGATTTCTACATAACCTGGTTTGAAGGGTTTTTTCACAATGTTTTTAATGGATGCATATATTTCAACTACTAGTTAGAGGTACTTTTAATCTCACTATCTATATCTGCTCCCTAGTGATGAGAAAGACAAAGAATATTTCTCAGATCTCCAAAAATTTCAAAGGTATTGTAATAGACAATGAAACTGTTAACTATAATATTTTTTTAACCATATACATCAAAATAAGCCAAATATATAATCATCAAGCACATGCATATAAGTTATCAAGTACACTATATAGGTAGCATGAGAAAGACCCATAAAGAACCATGAATGATACCATCAACCAATTGATTTACAATGCACAATTTAATACTCAAATAAAAAATACATGCACTTATAGCTTGCATAAGTCCAAGGCTAAGCTAGCTACACTCTGGCTCCCATAAATCATAATATATAAAGATCCCATGAACTAGTCTTCAACAATATCCCATCAAATGCTCTTCAATATGTAGAGGGGAAATCACACCAAGGGTCAATTTTCCACCCAACCAATGCAACCACATTTAAAGGTGTTCCCCCCCTGAGCAATTTTCAATCTCAATGAGGTAATGAAATCATAATTCACAACAAATCTAATGAATTGTACCCAAAGGTACTCAAGAAAAAATTAATCAAGCTTACAACATTCTAGCTAAGGTGTGGTGGAGGGGCTCTTGGACTTGCAACATTTCCAAATCCCATGATATTATGGCATGTAGGGGTCTTACTACCACCTTTAACTGGTGATTGCAACCACAATAGTAGTGGTTCCCCCCTTCAACAAAGGATCTCACTTCCACCTTCAACTGGTGATCACAACCACCGCAACAGTGACATCATGATCTGTTAGGATCTTTCTACCACCTTTAGCAAGTGATCTCAATCACATAGCAGTGGCATCCTATGATTTGGGACCAATGAAAACAATACAAGGATCCAAGAATGTTGATCTTTAATACATCCTCGTATTGCAGGTATACTCATATCCCCTTAATCCACATAGACTTGGTTGGCATAGACACATTTTTTTCCGACTCACCATTATCATAAAACAAGTGCATCAATGCTACTAAGTTCCAAAGAGCATTTCCTCATGAGCCATCCATCCTAAAAAATGGGCAGGTCGCTTCCTTTATAATTCCACCTAATTTAACATCTATCCAAGCTTTGTCTTGTGACCTTCCCCTTTTCCATGAAAGGGATAATTTGGGCTTGAGGGTGAATTTACAAGTGTCCAAAAAAAGGTAAAAGTTAAATGCATCTCTTTTCCCCTTTTACTCATTTACCAAAGTTAAATTTGGAGGCCATTTTCACAAGTCTTTTCCCATTTTCCAAGCTTCCTAGGCATTGGGATCATATAGTCATCCTCATTGAGACAAGATCCCTTCCCTTGAGCACATTTCCCCTTTGTATACCAATTAATCCACCTTAATAGATTATTCCATCCAATATACCAATGTATACATACAACATCATCATCATAAACAATTGCATGTGGTATCTCATTAACAAGCCACCTACACATAAATCATAATGAAATAGCTATCTAATAAGGCATCCACATAACACATAACATAAAAAACCATCTAGACATAAATCATAATTCATATAACATGAATTATGTCTCTAACATGCATCCACATAACTCACATCATAACAATGCATCTACATATAATCATAATGAAATATCTCTCTAAAAGGGCATCTGCATCTAACATCAAAACTGCTGATCAAGGTTGGTTGTCATTGATGTCAACCCTTGAAGAAAGCCCCATAGCACAAAGGTTTAGGTAATGGACCCAATATTGTTTGATGTAAATATGACTCATTATTGTTTTGTCATGGTTGATAAGAGACAAATATGGATGAACTCCAAAGTGGTCCCCTTATGGTGAAAGCCCTCACGAGAAGACACTTTGTGGAGTAAGAGAACCCATTCTTAATTGTAGAATAATGAGATGAAGGAAAGTGAATTTGTCAGGGAAAATATCCTAGATGGATAGTTCTTGTCATGTCATTTCCGGTGGTATGTGGAACGTCACATAATTCCTCAAGGTTAGAGAGTTATGGCCATGAGAAGTTGGAGACCCCAAGTTTGGGTAATGGACCCAAGTTTGTTTGATGGGTAACGGTATGAGTTATGATATATTTTTAGATAATACTATTCTATATGGATAGTACATGTCATTCCATCTCTGGTGGTATGTATAACGTCACATAATTCCTCACGGTTTGAGAGTTATGGCCTTACGAAGTTTGAGGACCCTCATATGTCATCTAGAAGCCCCAAACGGTCAAAGTAATCAAAGCGGTTTAAGAGATTTTAAAAGGTAAATAATAAAGTGAAGTGATGAGTGTATTATAATTCAAATTGAATACAAAATAAATTATTTCAATAATAAATTTAATGGAGAAATTAGAAGTGGACCCAACCCTAAAATAAGGAGAGAGTATAAATAAGAGGCAAGGCTCTCTCATTTGAATCACACTTGAGTATATTGAATATCTATATGTGTCTGAGGTAACCAAGGATATTGAAACTAGAATTCTGAGTGAAAGTGAATAAAAGAAGGCCGAAATGCAAGGAAGGATAAATTCTTTTGATGGTGCTTTCTAAGGTATGTTATTTACAGGTCATCTCACCATTTTCGCTATAACCTTTTTTCTATAATGACTCAGACCATGAAAGTTCTATGCAAGTGAGAAAAAATATCCAAGTATCTGTGGTAAAACATTTAGCTTGTGGGTCGTTTTATTTTGGGAGTTACACTCTGTGACAAATAGGGTTTGTGGCCAGTCCTGAAACTAGTTAAAATCAGGTGTTTTGAGTAAAAATGTCATAACCTCTTCATAACATATCCAAATTAAGTGAGACCAAATGTGTTGGTTGGGGTATAGTCTGTAGTATATTTTTTAATAGTTTCATATCAATTCATCAAATAGTTTGTGTGGGGCACACTCTACAAGGTTACTCTATAGAATAAGACATAATTCAGCAAGGTATGTCATTTTTGCTATAACTCCTTTTCTGAGAGGTTCCAAGTAGTGAAAATTAGAGGAATTGCATAAAACACACTGAAGAACATTGTGTATCAGTTTCAGATTTTTATACATTATAGGTTCAAATTTATGATTACTTCAAGTTAGGGTTGTTGACTAATCCAAAACTAGGCATGTGAGACTAAAGAAAAGTTTGATGAAAACGCTAGTCCCTTGTTTTTAAAGTTAAGTAAGGTTTGCAGGAATGTGATCATATACACCAGGTCTATTAAAGAGCTACAAATCAGATTTGGATGATGAAATTGATGAGGGATTTTGGTTGTGGTACATGTTGAGTACATGGTTGAGACAAGTAGTTGATGAGTTGGCGCACATACATGAGGTGTATAGTTGATGATGTTGGTAAATATTGATGAGTCATAGTTGACGAGTAGTTGACACATCATTGATACATACTTGGTACATGGTTGGATGCACTTGTTTATGATACAGGTTGATTACAGGTTGGTGCATGGTTGATGCACTTGTTTATGGTACAGGTTGATTACAGGTTGAGGTACAGGTTGATGCATGGTTCAGATTTATTGGTACAAGTTTACAACGGTATATCTCACAGTGATAGTGTGACATTGGTTCCATCATTCTACTTCTACTTCAGGGTGGCATGACGGGGCAAGGACAGGTGGTTGTAGCCACCTTTCCATTGTAGCCGGAGAACATTGGGGGTTGTAGCCTCCTTCTGGTTGTAGCCAGAGAATTGGGGAGTTGAAGCTTCCCTCAGGTTGTAGCCTGAGAAACTAGGGGGTTGGAGCCTCCTTCCAGTTGCAGCTGGAAAACAAAGGAAGTTGGTGCTTCCAATGAATGTAATTCTTCAAGACATATAAGAAACAACATTTCGTGGTTTTCTCCCGATTTGGGTTTCCACGTAAAACACTGGTGTACTATGTATGTGTATGATTGTTCATTTGTTCATTGCTTATTTACTCTGCAGTTATTGGATGATAATACTTCATTTATATAACACTTGGATTATATGGTTAAAAGGGATTAAATTTCTCTATTATTGATTCACCCCCCCTCTCAATAATCCAACAATTGGTATCAGAGTAGGTTCCTTCAGAAATTAGTTTAACCACTGAAAGGTAGATCATGGAGAGTACCAACTCGTATAAAAATGGAATACCATAGTTTGATGGACATAAGTATGCTTTTTGGAGCATAAGGATGAAGACATATATACAAGCACAGGGATTTCAAGTTTGGCAATCAATTGTAGATAGATACAAAGCACCAACAGTTCCACCAACAAATGACAAAGCAGTGAAACTCGATGAGAATAATTCCAAAGCCATTGAATGGTCTCAGTGATACGGTATTCACCAAAGTTGCACATTGTAAATCTGCTAAACAGATTTGGGACAAGCTTCGAAATATTTATGAAGGATATTCAAAAGTCAAAGAAACAAAGCTTCAATCTTACAGAGGTCAATTCAAACGACTAAAAATGAAGGAAGATGAAGATATCGCAGCCTACTTCTTATGAGTTGATGAAACAATGAATGCAATCATAGGATTGGGAGAAGAAATCAAAGAATCTGTAATTGTTCAAAAGGTATTAAGATCTCTTCCTATGAGATTCAACCCTAAGATATCAACACTAGAAGAAAGATTGGATCTAAACTCAATAAGCATGGATCAATTGCATGGAATCTTCACAGCATACGAGATGAGAATTGAACAGGAAAATCCAGATGTAAAAGAAGCAGCCTTCAAAGCATCCAAAAGATCAAAGCAAAAGAAAAAGGAACAAGAAGAATATAGCAGCAGTAACGACGTCTGGAAAGATGATGAAGAAGTGGCCAACTTCATCAAAAGACTAAACAAGGGAACCAACGGTAAGTACAGAGGTAAGCTTCCTTTAAATTGTTTTAATTGTGATGGTATTGGTCATTTTGCTAACAAATGTCCTCATAAGAAAAAGAGAAATGATGAAGGTTACTCAAAAGGAAGACAAACATATAAAGGTAAAAGAACTACAAAGAAAGTTTTCAAGAAACACTTTTGCACCAAAGACGACATCTCATCATCAGATGAAGATGAAGTCAGTGACAGTTAAACAGGGAGAGTTCTATTCATGGCAGTAGAAGACTTTGATAAAGAATACTCCGAAGAAGAATATGAAGAAGCATATGAAAAAGAAATTGAAGAGGCAGAAGTTGACTTCTGAGAAGAATTAATGAGTGCCATAGAAGTTATCATAAGAGAAAAGAAGAAAAACAAGAAACTACAAGCAGAACTAGAGAAGAAAAAAGACACTCAAGAACTAGAACAAATGATCACAAAATTGAAGGTTCAAATAGAAGAAGATAAAAAAATTGAATAAGCACTCAAGGAACAACTATAAGGAAAGGACATGATCATTGGAAACCTGGAAGTAGAGATTGTCACATTAAGAAAGGATATTCAAAAGAAAAATATGCAGAATAGCTCAAAAGTTTTGGATGACATTATCAACAGTCAAAAATCTTATCTTGACAAGTCAGGACTTGGATACAATCAGACAGAAAAGGGATCAAGCTCCAAAAAAACAGAGCAAGAAACAAATCCAAAAAGTTATGCAGAAACAATCAAAGGGGATAAAAAGATATGCAAGGAAGATTACAGGGACACTCCTCCACCGAGAAGATTCAGATTTCAAAATCAACAATAGATAGACAGACCTCAAGAAGAAGAAGGATTCATAAGAGCACCTCCTTTCATAAGATCTTCAACTACGAGGTATCAAACTATATTTTTTGGTTTATGTTATGCATGTAATAATTTTGGACATAAAGCTGTAAATTGTAGAGCTAACAACAGGAACAATAACTACTTTGAGAGCCATAGACAAAGGGGTTATTTAAGAAAACCTAGTGAAACACAGAAAATAAGTTACAACACATTTGAATCTTTGAGCACTAAAGAGGAATGTTACAAATGTAACAATTTTGGACACATGGCCAAAAATTGCAGAATGACAGTCCCTCCTAAAGAACCGCAACAGAGTCACAAACAAGAACCTCAGAAAATGACATGGATAAGAAAGCAAGATCAGTATAGCATTGAAGAATGCACAGTCACTCTACAATCTAAACATAAGAAACATGGTTGGTATGTTGACAGTGGATGTTCAAAACACATGACAGGTGATAGAGACAAGTTTCTTACATTATGAAAGGAAAGAGATGGATCAGTCTCCTTTGGAAATGATGATTCATCCAAAATCATTGGAAAAGGCAC
>ML795090.1:516356-540360 GCA_009831015.1 Picea engelmannii
GCATCATTGCATTGGGAAATCCATCTCACCCCTTGAGTGGATTAGCAAAGAATTCTTTCACCATTTTCATTTTCATTTTCAAAGTTGTAAGAAGAGCTTATTTGTGGGGGTCCAAGAGCCCTCCCTTGGAGGAAGAAGGGACTTATAGTCCTCTTGCTTCTCAGTGTTTTCTTTAACTAATATCAACCTTATCATTGGTGACATGGGTCTCATTGTTCCTTTTGTCGTTATGTCCCTATGTTCATTAATTTAGTTGTTGTTTTATTTCTTAGTTTAATTCTTTGTTATTGTTTTATATTTCTCTTTCTAACCCTTTTCCTTGCAGCTGTCCTGCTTAGCAAACCCAACTAAGCTTGCAAGCACCTCTATTTTGCTCACTAAGGTGACGAAAGAGGCACAACAGATTGACGACTCCATTGGGGAAAGGTATCAATTTCCTACCCCATTTGGGTTTTTCTAGCTCTTCTTTTGGTTTATTTAACTTGTAAGTGCACTAACCGGCCTAGGCGCATCGTGAGAATTCCATCCAAAATTTTCATTCACGGCCATGTGTCACCTGTGCGTGGGTTTTGTGTCCCACAGAGGTTCATCGTGCGCACATGCGCTCAAGTCACGGTTATGTTCTGTGCACGTGCGCTCATTAACTCTTTTCGATCTGTGCACATGCGCTCTGTGCGCCTCTGTCTCCACTGAGACCCGCGCACCTGTGCAAAAAATTCACATTGTAAAATTTTTGAGATGTGGGGAAGGCCCTTAGCCTTCTTAAAAATGATTTCAAGCATGTTATAAAGATGCATCACACTTAGTCCCCTCTTCATATAAAGGGGTTAGTCAAAACACATAGGCACTTAGGGGGTTAAAATCATTTTTTCCTCTTTTGCTTTCATTTTTGCCACATGGATGGCTTGTTTTGACTAAAAATATAAGTTGGAAATCATTTTTAATCACATTTAACTTGCATTGGGACTAGAAGTTGGATAACAATCGCTTAGTATGCTCTTCTCTCGCACCTCCAAGCGACCTTGAGAATCATAAAAAGATCGTGAAACAATTTCATCTCCCTTTAAAAGATTAAAACCTTTAGGAGAGGACAACAACCCTTCTTGGGACTCCTCTTAGTTTATTTTTTCAAACACATCTTAATATTGCAATGGGCCCATACATTCCCACATGCTACAAACATAGGATAGTGTTGAAATTTACTTTCTTAGATCAAATCACTAGGGAAGTTTAAAGGTTTTGTAACGTGCCCATACATGCCCACATGATCACAATCTAGGATAGTTTCAAAGCTTTTCTTAGATTACATCACAATAGGGAGTTAAAGGAATAGTAACGGACCCACATGTCCACATGCTACCTTCCTAGGGACTTTTGAATTACGCAAGGTTGTACCAAAGGTACTTAGTTAATTAGGTAATCAACACTTGTAAGGACCAAGCGAAGTCCACATGCAGCAAGGTGACACCTAATTCATTAAAAACTAGCACACTTTCACTCATTCACACACAAAAGTCACTTATCAATCACATAGCTTCTTCTTGAAATGTGGAGGTCAAAGTAAGTTTCCTCCAAAGGGATTCTAAAACACCCCACCCTTTTCTTGACGAAACTATCCACTCCCATTTAAAATCAACGAGGTTGGTTCACACCCCCAACCTCTCAAAACAACTACATCTAAATTTTTTCTAAAAACTCTCTAAGTTTTCCTCCACAGGAGGTGCCAAAAGAATTTTTTTAGTCTAGGTAGGATTTTGGGGATAGGCATCCAAATAACTCCCCGTTATCTGGTTCTCCCATTGTCAAAACCATAGAAGTTGTCAAATAGGGAACTGAAAATCCTCCAAGTCAAGTGTTCCTAACACCATAAGGCAGGGAGATACCCATGAAGGGTTGAAGGATGAGGTCCGGTTGTTCTATGCATCCCCCCTTGAGGCACCCACCTCTTGGACGGGATCCAGCCCGTGACCCATTTCTGAGGCCGAAAATCTAAATGTCACACTTTGACCAAGGTACCTAGTGACCAAATTTTAAGACATCTACCCAGGTGGCAATTATGGGCTGCAATTGCACCTTGATTGGATTTTGTGTGGCTATTGGTAAATATCGCCAGCTCTTTCGGGATATGCCCCCTTTACCCCTCATTATAACCAATTATTTCATCCTTCACTAATTTATCTTCCAGTGACTTCAGACCCCACTATTGAGTACTATTGGAAGGTCCAGTGCTATTTGAGAGGAAGGACGTTACGCCTTCTAGGACATGAACATTTGTTTATTTTGATTCCCCACGCGGAAAAAACCAACTTATCTACATATATGCTTCTTTTTTATGTATGATGCACATCTGACTACGTTTTGATTTGGATATATATATATATATTGTGTAAAGTTCAAAATTTGCAACAAAGGCTCTTGTTTCTTTATTACTCTCACCACCATTTACACACATTCACTCAGCTAGTTGGACATCATAGGGGACCCACAGAATCCCCACCATTCTTGACACTTGCTAAACCTCCCTCCTATATTAGGGGGAGTGCTTGGTCTTGCCCACTCATCGACACCACCTTCACACACTCCTGTGAGTGCTACTGTCTTAGGATCAACTTTGCTTGGTTCCACATTACTTGGGTCCACTTCCCAAGTCCCACCGTCCACTCACTCTCCTTTACACGGAAGCGGAGGACCAACTTCCTCTCAAGGGGGAAGTACCCACCCACCTATCCCCCCTCGAGGGTCAGGTTCACAACACACTTACACCATGGCTGGAGCTAATCCTCCCCCCCCACTACAGATGCCTTATTTGGCCTCTCTCAACATACCAGATCTAAGCAAACTCACCAATGATCCTATATTGCATGACCCCACATGGCCTGCAATGCCCACCAAACTACCTTTAGACATACCCAAGTTTGAAGGAAAGGCAGGAGATGACCCTACCAACCATGTCATGACCTTTCACCTATGGTTCTCTTCCAACAACATTATGGATGATTCCATCAGACTGCGATTATTTCAACGCACACTCACTAGCCCATCGGCCAAATGGTATGTAGATGAAAAATAAGGGTCCCATGTGACTTTCGAGTCCTTGGCCAAAGCATTTTTGACCTTCTTCCAATTACCAATTTTCCATGACAATGGTCTGGAACTACTCTCTAATTTCAAACAAACCTCAGCCACACATATCACTGATCATATTCACGAGTGGCATAGGTGACGTAGTTTGTGAAAAGCAGAAACCACCAAACAACAATGTCTTGACTGGTTTCTTAGATCACTTATCTCTCTCCTCGGTAAGGATGTAGCTTCCACCTTCCCTCAATCAAAAGAAGAAGCCATCAGTAAGGCTCAACAATACGACCTCATCTATTCACAGTCAGTGTACTTATACACTGTACTTCCTGATCTCCCAAAATCTGTGTCGTTTGGCCAAGACAAACCTGGGATGTCTCACTCAACAGATGGACTGATTGGAAATACCACTCACCACGATCCACAACCCCAACCACCACCAATGTATGGAACACCTCAATACCTGTCGGCATACGGGGGAACTTCTTATTACCCCCCACCCCCTTATCAACAACCATACCCTGTTTTTATGCCTCCACCCATCAGTGGCCCACCATCGACACCCCTCATACACCCACCTATTGAAACGAGTTCTGGTACCCCCTCTACCTCAGCTTATAGTACTAGCAAAATCACCATGCCTTCCTATGTACCTTACAGATTGTTACCCCCACAGAATCCATACTTTCCATTTCCTGGTCCCCCGAAACCCATCGCTCCCCCACATCCTCACGCTGGAGTGAATTTTGTTCAACCCTCTCCCGTTCAACAATATCAAAATTTTGAACAGCTAAATATGGAAAATCCAACCCATTCGTCGAACAATTCCAAAAAGAAAGGAAGAAACAAGAACAACAACAACCCAGGTCTCAGCGGGAATCAACCCCAGTAGAACCAACCTGAACCAAGGGAATCAGAACCCCCAGGGGGGAAATAATAATAGGCATCAAGGAAGAAATAACAATACAGTTAAAACCAACTTCCCTTGTTCCCTTTGAGGTGAGTTCGGTCATTATACTCATCATTGCCCTGGAATTCATGATGTCAAACGACTGAAAGACTCAGACAGTCTACCCCATCCTCCATCCCCGCCTGCCCCTTAGCAGGCCCCACAACAATACGTGCAACAACCCCCCCCTGTCATGATGCAGAATCCTATTCCACACCAAGGTGTGATAAAAAACCAACAAGACATGCAGCCTCCCCCACCTCAGGTGGGACAATACCTCAACCCAAACAATCCCGTAGATCACACGATCCTCCTCACTAGTGAGGAAGAAATCCTTCTGCAAACATGTAATCGTCAGTATCATACACCTGTTGAGTCTCCTCCCATCCCTCCAGAGAAAAACCCTACACTGACGAGACCCCCGTTGGTGATCCCTCGCCCTAACATAGAGCCCCCTCTTCGCATCCCTCGCATCCCATTACTGAGGAATGTCCACAACCCACAGGCTAGGGCTACTCATAATTATAGTTTGGTTGATGACTTAGCACAATCCCTGGCTGGCATGTCAGTCTTAGAAGTCCTTCAGACTTGTCCCACTCAGCGGAAAACATTACTTTCCACCTTGGGGGCAGTCGACCCCACAGATACTTGACTCATTACATTTGATCTCGACAGCGGAGAACCTCGCCTTCCCACCTTGATCACTTTCCAAATCCCAGTAAAAATACGAAACATCATAGTTCATCGATGTATCATTGATGAAGGTGCATCTACATGCATTATGTCCAAATCTGTATGGCAGAAACTTGGTTCCCCCGAAGTCATACCCTCTGCCATTACCTTACGAGCTTATGGCGGACGACCATCATCTCCTGAAGGGCTCTTCCAAAATGTCCCCGTAGAGCTCGGGTGCAAGACTATTCTCATCGACATTGAAGTTATCGACGTCCCACTCGATTATAATATCCTATTCGTTCGTAACTACATGTATGCTATGAAGGCAGTTGCCTCTTCCATCTTTCAAACAATGATGTTCCCCCACAACGGGAAGATTGTTACCATTGACCAAGTCTCACATTATGAGCCTAACCCAACTACCAACATCGATAACATTCTTCCTCTCATTCACATGAGTCATGACGCATACCCACTCGTCGAAATGTGTCCCGGAATTTTCAAAGATCCATCATTGTTAGGAACTTACCATGGTGCACCACCACTCCTTCATCCTTCCAATCAAGTATGCGTCGTATCATCTAACGGAACTAACATAGAATATATCGTTCCTCTTAGGGAGGCTTCTATCATATCTGACATCCCACTAGTCGCAGAACTTCCCCCTCACGAGCCTCCTACGAACTCGTCGACCTCGCCAGTCCACGATTTCACCCCTCCCCAAGGTCATATCCCAATTTGGGAGATAGTTCCCCAAGCCATCACTCAAATCCTCTTATTTTACCCTCCACCTGGCGTCGAATATTTCCAAGTAGCTGCAATGCTTACCCTCCCTAATATGGTGTTAGCAATTCCATTTTGGTATTTACATCCACTAGAGATGGTCCCTCGACCATCCCTTCCCCCCCAAATGGAAGGAATCCCAATGATGATTCTCATACTTACTCCCACCATACCCTTTACACCCCCAATCAATACCCCCCCTGCCACAGCTGGGGGTAGGAGAAAGAAGAAGGAGCCCACAACTCCACTTCCCCCATACGTCCAACCCCCTTGCACACTATGTGAGAAAGATGGACACCAAACCAACAACTGCCCATCTCTACTAGAGTTACGGAATTTGATTCCACTCAATCAAACTCCCTCAACACTCGCCACTATAGCCAGTACTGCCTCTACCCCCACCCCCCCCCATTCAAGTAGTAAAGGGTTGTGAATGAAATCCGCTTGCACTATATGTTTACAATATGGCCATTATACCCACCATTGCCCAACACTACCATGCTTTCAACAGACATTAGCCGCAGTACGCTAAAGCTTCCAGAGTGAACCCAGTCCAGCTACGTCATCCTTACCAACAATCACTAACATCCATTATGTCACAACTGCAGTGAATGAACGTATGAGATGCCCTTGCTCTCTATGTGAATCATTAGATCATTTTACTTACCGGTGTCCTATGATCATTGAATACAAGCAACTCCAATTGACCCTGCTTCAAAGACCCACAAAATCGATAGTTGACCTTACCTCATCACTAGAGGTTCTTCATGTCATTTCTCCCAAACTCGAGGCCCTTCCAATGCCTCCATGGTTCTTGGATGACTTATTTGAGAATTCACCCCCCAATCCCCCCAACTCTCCTGCTCATTTCCTTACAGAAATTTTACATCCAACTACCACGGGTACTCCTCAGTACTTCAATATTTGGTTTATGTCGAACGAACCATCGCAATTTCCTCACGTCATTCCCCCTGCTTCTTCATCACCAAGGGGCAGCCACACGACAACAGTCACCAATATAACTCTTCACGAACCCTTGTATTCTTGCCAATTCCACTGTGACGAGGAAATACTAGAAGAGTTAAACAACCCTGACTACCCATGGGATGCGCTACACCATCGTGCACTCTTCTTTCCATAAGAATCCTCCACGCCTCCTAACCAACACTCCATATACGAGGTCGAAACCAAGGATTTTATCCCATCAGGGCCTATTGACTAGTTCAAAAACCCCATAGCTGCCCCTAATGATTTTGAAGAAGGTAACATGGCCAACATTTCCCCAACCATTAAAATCGACATTTCCATAAAAAATGGCATCGTCGAGGAAATCACCATCGGAGCCGCTTGCACTCCTCAAGAAATCACCGCTTATAAAGCCTTCTTCCAAGAATATCGAGATATTTTTTCCTGGTCATACACGAAAATGCTTGGCTTCGATCCCTCTATCGTCGAACATCGCATCGACACCTGGCCTGACATTACACTAGTTCGTCAAAAACAAAGACCGCTACACCCATCCAAAGCAACAACCATCAAAGCCGAAATTGACAAATTATGTGCGGCTGGATTCATCTACCCCATCGCCTATTTTATCCACGTCTACACGGACTTTCGTGATCTCAATCACGCATGTCCCAAGACAACTTTCCAACGCCTTTCATTGATCAAATTATCGACGACTGCGCAGGCTACGAGGCTCTATCCTTCATGGATGGTTTCTCGGGTTATAATCAAATTCAAATACACCCATCCGATCAGTACAAAACCGCATTCACTACCCCTTGGGGTACTTTTGCATACCGTGTGATGCCTTTTGGCTTAAAAAATGCTGGCGTAACTTTCCAATGGGCGATGACATACATTTTCCATGATCTAGCTCATATCATCCTCGCATACTTGGACGACCTCACAGCTCGATCCAAGAAACAAACCCAACATCTTGATGATTTACGAATCATCTTCCAACGGTGTCATCAATACAACATCTGCTTGAATCCCCTCAAGTGTGTATTATGCATCACCGCGGGGCGCCTCCTCAGCTTCATCGTTTCCCAAAGTGGTATTACCGTGGACCCGCTCAAAGTCCAAGATATCACTAAAATTCCACCTCCTCGAAATTTACGTCAACTTCAAAGCCTACAAGGCAAGGCTAACTTTCTACGACAATTTGTCCCAGACTACGCCATTCGCGCAAATGGTTTCCTTCGCTTACTACGTCATGACATCCCATTTCACTGGGATGAACATGCCCAACAATTATTTGATGATATTAAACTGGCGCTCTCCAACGCCCCTTTAATTAGTGCACCTGACTACAATCGCTACTATATCCTCTACGTATCAGCATCAGCTGTTTCAGTAGCAGGAGTTCTCATTCAACTAGGTGATGACAATCGTGAGAATGTCATTTATTACATTAGTAAAAACCTCTCAGGGCCATCCTTGAAGTATAAACACAAAGAGAAACTAGCGCTTGTAGTCGTCCTTGCAGTCCAGAAACTACGTCACTACATTCTGCTTCGCACAACTAAGGTTGTAGCAGATTCCAACCCTATGCAATACTTGCTTAGTTGTCGGAAAATTAACGACAAATTTGCTCGATGGATCGTTATCCTTCAGGAGTACGATCTTGAATTCTCAACACCCAAGAGCAAGAAATCCCTCGTTCTCGCCGAACTTGTCACGACCCTCCCCTCTGACACAACCAGTACCCCCGTCAATACCGACTTTTCTGATGAACACCTATTTTACATCACTTCGGATGATCCTTGGTACAACGACCTCCTCGTCTACCTCCGAACTTAAAAGTTCGATAACCACCTTTCATGAGATGATCATCATCGTATTCACCACTAGGCCCCTCGCTACCTCCTCATCAGAGACATTTTATACTGGCAAGGGGTTGACACCATTCTTCGTCGATGCCTAACCATTGACAAGGCTAATAGAGTCTTGAATGACTGCCACAACAATGCATGTGGGGGCCATCTTTCGGGAATATCCACTGCTCAGAAGATTATATGAGCAGGTTAATTTTGGCCTACCTTATTTCACGATTGCATTCACGTCGTGAAACGATGTGAGATGTGTCACCTTTATGCCAACAAAGCCCGAGCACCACCTGCTCTTCTCCATCCAGTCATCACTGCTGGCCCTTTTTGTAAATGGGGCATCGACTTCATGACTTGTAATCCCCCCTCCAACAATGGACACAAATACATTGTTGTCGTGGTCGATTACTTCACCAAATGGGCTGAAGCTATGCCCACCTTCAACAATATCTCTGACACCGCCACACGTTGTTTCTTTAACCACGTCATATCTCACTTTGGAGTACCACTCCAACTTGTTCCCGATCACGAGAAACACTTTGAGAATGAGATTTTCGTCGAACTCTCATCTCGGTTAGGATTCTCCCATGAGTTTGCCTCACCATATTACCCTCAGTCTAATGGACAGGTTGAAGCAGTTAACAAGGTCCTCAAGACCATGTTATAGTGCACGGTTAATAAACATAAGACCAATTGGAATCATATGTTATTTTCCACGCTATGGGCTTACCGCACGTCTGTGAAAACAACTACTGGTTTCACACCATTTCATCTAGTCCATGGGGTTAAGGCCACTCTTCCCATCGAGTGCGAAATTCCCACCTTACACACTGCAATTGAGCTATTACCCGACACTGCTCCAATGGAGAAGCGCTTTCTAAACTTAGAGTCCCTGGATGAAGATCGTCGATCTTCATTACAAAACAATGAGGCAGCTTAAAAATGATCAAAGGCTACCTTTGATCGACATGTCAACCTTCACTCATTTCGCGAAGGCGACCTCGTCCTTGCTTACGATATCGCTTATGATACCTTTGGCCATGGAAAATTCGAGTCACTATGGCATGGCCCATACATTATCCAACATTGCCTCACCAAAGGCGCATACATCCTGGCCTCTCCCAAAGGGCTCTCTCTCAAAGAACCCGTCAACGGGTTATTCTTAAAGAAATTTTATGCTTAAATGTAGTCATTCTACTTTAGGTTATTTCTTTTATAGTGTTTTTAATCTTTTTTCCATCCCTCACATCTAAACTATCATTTGTGCTATTGACAGATGCTTCCTCCCCTGGCCTACCACATTGGTTACGCCGATGGCGCCAGCCATTGGACACAAAATCTCGCTTCAGCCGCTTGGGCTCTCTACACCCCCTCACATGAAATGCTCCATTCGAGCATCATATGTTTGGGTTCAGCAACCAACAACCAAGCCGAATACACTGCTGTCATTGGCCTCCTAGATGATGCCCATCATCATCGTATCCATCACCTTAGCATCTTTCTCGACTCTCAACTAGTCACTCTCCAACTCAACAATGTGTACCATGTATGCGATCCTTGCCTCTTTTGCAAATACCTGCAGGTTAGACTTTTATCTTGACATTTTGATTCCATTACATTTACACATATTCCAAGACAATTGAATCAAATTATAGATAACTTAAATAATATTGTGTTAGACTACCATATATCACATCAAGCTACCTCTACACATACATAAACACATCAACAACCTGTCACAGCATACATAGATTAGACATCATCAACACATTAAAAAAACACATGTAAACACCACATAGATCTCAAAATGTATACTCATGTATATATAAAACGGTCCACAGTGCCATCCAAATGTTTACATACAAAAAATACAAGTATCCACAGGCCAGTGAAGCACCTCGGTAAAAAATGGGCTCACTAGCCTATATACAAAACAGACAAAAATACATAGAGCACCACTCAAGGTGCCTCTAGAGCACCACCTCCTGCCCCTCCCTCAGGCGGTGGTTCCCCACCCACTACTGGTCCCTCCTGCCCCGGAGGTAATCGTCCAGTCATCACAACACCTGCTACTGCTGCCCGTCGTACCATGGCTTTCCATGGCGGCGGAATCCCCACACACTGCTCCGGGATTCCCTCATCCTGGATGCAATACCACACACCCTCAGGCACACCCTGTAGCACCACCTCCAGGCGACGACGTATGTCCTCAAAATCTGCTCTGGCATCCGCCGGAGGAGCATGTGATGGCCCGGCACTAGGGTCATCAAACCGACGTCTCCTCGCTGCTCTCTCTAGATCAGCTGGTCTCACCTCGGCGTCCTCATGCCGACATCTCTCTCCAACCCACGACCCTCCTCACGGCGGTCTCTCCGGCTCCTGCCGCACCGGTGCTCTCCGTAACTCAACCTCGCGCCCGTGAGGTGCCACATCTACACATACAAACAAGCAACATATAGTATCAACATCTATATCATATACATATGTCATGCTATCTCAAAACACACACACACACACACACACACACACACACACACACACACACATATATATATATATATATATATAACTCATCAACATACCTCGACGGTCAAAAACCTCCCCTGGAGGTAACACCATGTTCAGATCCTTTCGGAAGTCAACACCAGCATAGGAGAACTGCAATATCACTTGCGACATCTGCTGCCACACCTGCGTCGCCTCAGCTGTGAAGAAGTGGCCCCCCTCGCCACCACCGTGGCGAAGAAAAAAAGTCGACCACTGCTTTAGTCATAGCTCTCACACCCCAGGCCCCCCTAATAAAATCCTAGGGCGCAACATAGGCACCCTCTCCAAAAACCAGGCCACTAGGATGGACCAGAAGGAAAAATCTCTTGTATCCATGGACTGACAGTGGTCCAGCTGCCCTACCATCCTCGCATGCAGTGTAAGCCCCCAGGCGAAGTGCTCACCGACCAACACCCTCTCCATCACACACATTTGACCACCACTGATCCGCTGCGTTGCAAGAGACCCATAAACTCTCACAATCATCGCTGCTATACAATGATGCGCTAGGGCATCCATTGCCCCAATGCTCACAACAGTGCCAGACATAAAGTTCACCCCCGAACAGTACCTCCGACCAACTGTCGCTAGCGCCACATCCCTTGGTAACACCGGCTCCGCTGGTAGGGGCGTTCCTTGAAATGGGAGCCCAGTCAAAAAGTATATGTCCTCCACCGCAGTGAAGGCAATTTGCTCCCGCCACACTATGAAACAATGCAGGTTCAGACTCCACATCTGGATAAGGAATTGTAGGAGATACTCCTGCGCCCGTATCAACGGGCACTCAAAGAACTTCAGCAGCCCACAGGCTACCAAAGTCGCACGTACCCTCGGCTCCTCAATAGCCACAACGTCTCTCAGCTAGGACCAATCTCGCTCTCATCAACCAACCGGCATTGTGCACAATGATCACCTACAACCACATAAAACAATCCTAAGTTAGCCAAATGGACCATAAACAACATTAAAAAGATAAGTTTCACAGTCGTCAACCTTGCCTCCAAGGCACGACTGTTTAACCCATAGGCGCACACACGTGCGTGCCTGTTCACTCCACAGGTGCACAAGTAGGCACGCCTGTTCACTACAGAGGTGTGCACTCGGGCATGCCTGTCCATCCTTCAGGTGTGCACTTAGGCGCACCTTTCCATCCTTCAGGCGCACATGGGTGCACGCCTGCTCAATAGCTATATATAGGCCTTTTCGCCAAACTTCTACTCACCATTCTGGGAGCTCCGGGTGTCCATTTCTCGATCCGTCTTCAGCCACGGGATCAACATCCCATCATCTACATCATGACATTCCTTGGGCCTCTTTTCATCCTGAGCCCCTGGGACGCCATTTTTTTCATACCCTGACTAGGTACGCATGCGCATATTCAAAATTATCAAATAAATGCTCATATGTTCGATTCTCTTCAAATATTGTTCACGTCGGGTATTTGGTTTTCATGTGTGTAGGTACTTGGTCATCATACATCAATGCAACCCCTTCAGGTATATAATCAGTACTGGCATGTAGTCATTCCCTCTTAATCTTACTTGCATCTCCAGTCACACCCTCTAACATTTGCCTCTAGGATCCCCATTTCTGACTCTGTAGTACCAACACCTCCATTTGCATCTTCGATACTGTCACCTGATAGCACTCTTATCCACATGAGTTGTCCCATTCATATCACCCTTTTGTGCCTTTGACAGCCATGCTGTTTTTCAAAACCCTTTAGGGATGGAAGCCTCGATAGTATTACATCATGTCGCGAATCAGCCACATACTCTTCTCCTCATTTTGCTAACTTTCCCGACGGACTCCCAAATTATCTCTTCACGGTTCTATTTTTTGCCTGCACCTCCATAGTATTCTGAACCCTCCATTTCATCCACAATCAATTTGCCCATCTGCGAATTTCCCTTCATTTCAACTACCTCATACATAAACCCACCCATGGGGCCCCCACCCTCCACCCATTCTCCAAGCAATTTGCACCCTACCCGGGCCAACCATATTACATTGGGGCACCCGTTTCTGTATTTGTACACTTATCCCAAATTATTCTTTATTTATTGTACAAACGCCTTTGTTTCCAGCAGTTACATTACCTTTTTGTCATCACCTTTGGCAACCTTCTTCCCTTTTTGGAAAACGCAACCCATGTTGCCCGTGGTTGGGACAGTCTTTATCATCTACCCTTATTGACATCATCCATATCCTCTAAGTATCCCACAAGCCACTTACCTTTTCCCTATGAGTTTATTCACTTTGTCCCGCCTCTGGCACAACTTTGCCCACGTCTTATTGTCCCCCTGACACTCGACTTAGTTAAACTATTGTGGCCACTTATACTTCACATATACCCCCAGCCAAGGGAAATCTTGAATCTTCCTACATCTTGACTTCATCCATGTACCTCCTCAAATTCCTAACCTCACCTAGTAGATTTCACAAAGCCCTTTGCTTCTGGGAGTTGCGTCCCCCTTTTGTCGACATCAACATAGTTTTCTAGAAGGGCGATAATATCTTGATTCTCATTACCTATCCAATGAGAGATCTCGGATGACACAGGGAGAACCACAATTGCTCCCTACTATCGTTGACCCCCATAACATTTGACGTCAACATTTTCTCATGTTACGGTGGGTCTTACTTTGCAACCATTTCAGTTAGTTCTTATACTTGCCGAAGACCTCTGAACTTGGCTGGGCTATCAATGCCTACAGAATCCGTGATACTTCTTACAGAGGTCACTGCCTACTATTCAGAGTATGTTCATCCACATAATTGTCTTCTGCCTTTATCATGATCACCCCCGAGGGCACTGCAGTTGTCTACATCAACACTTCATTCCTCTTTTTTGAGTTACATGACACGAGCATGGGGCATGCCCACCTCGTTTGTACATAGTTTATTTTTTACACACCTCATGGAAGGTTGGGTTCTACAGGTTCCTTTTCCCCTCCAATGGATATCTCTGGACAATCCCACTATTTCTCTCTCTTACAACAACACTCTTAGTAGAAGAAACATTGCTGGATTTCGGCTATATGCATGCTCCTAACCTCATCCATCAGGGGGCATCTATTATCACTGAAATTTCATCCACAAATGGTTACAAGAATTCAACATCATCAAACAGTTATGAGGTCATCCATGGACCTGAATTAACACAAAAGCATTCACAAAGGGTCAAAACTATACAACTAGTTCAAAAATTAAAGGGCGATATGAAGACACTAGCCGTGCACGCACATGCGCAAAACAGGAACGCAGAAATCATGCATATGTGCATGATGTGCGACTGTTGTCGCAAAAATCCGCACACCTGAGAAATGATGCATTTATGAGAGTGGTTGACCTCCCACCCACTTCTGGTTCAGCTTCCAAGTTGATTTGACACTCAAATTTGGACTGGATTCGACTGGGTGGCTGGTCAAAGACCTAGAAATGCCCTAATTAGCCTCTTTACACACTACAAACTAGTTGGACAATAACTCAAAGGAATGTTATAAAAAGGCCATGGATACACTTCATTTTTCAAGGAATTCATAGCAAAGTTATGCTTCCATTATTCTCTTGAGGAATCTTCTATCCTTGCCAAGAGTATACTTGCATCATTTCATTGGGCAATCCATCTCACCCCTTGAGTGGATTAGCAAAGAATTCTTTCACCAATTTCATTTTCATTTTCAAAGTTGTAAGAAGAGCTTATTTGTAGGGGTCCAAGAGCCCTCCCTTGGAGGAAGAAGGGACTCATAGTCCTCTTGCTTCTCGGTGTTTTCTTTAACTAATATCAGCCTTATCATTGGTGACATGGGTCTCATTGTTCCTTTTTTCCTTATGTCCCTATGTTCATTAATTTAGTTGTTGTTTTATTTCTTAGTTTAATTCTTAGTTATTGTTTTATATTTCTTTTTCTAACCCTTTTCCTTGTAGTTGTCCTTCTTAGCAAACCCAACTAAGCTTGCAAGCACCTCTATTTTTCTCACTAAGGTGACAAAAGAGGCACAACATATGCCTTCATGTATCTCCCTCCCACACTATCAAAAAAACTCTTTCTATCCTCCCTCTTTTCCTTCCTCTCTCTCCCTCCCTCTCCTTCTTTCCCTCCTCCCTCTCTCTCTACCCTAACCCTCTATCTCTCCATATCACTCTCAAGCTCTCTTATACTATTTTTGGCTATTTCCCTCCCTCCCCTTATCTCCCTCTCCCCTCTCTCTCTTGCATGTACTCTTCTCTCCCCCTCATTCTATATCCCCCTCCATTTCTCACTCATTGTACCCCCCTCCCTCTCTCTCCTCTACTCTCCCCCCCTTTCTCTCTTTATATATATCTAATACTCCTTCCCTCTCTCTCCCCCCTTTCTATCACACTATGTCTCACTCTACCTCTACCCCCCATCCCTCTCTCTCTCCCCCTCCCTCTCACTATCTCTCCTCTATATCTCTCTCTCATASACCTACCCCTCTCYCCCCCTCACTTTTTATCYCCATTCMTCTCTCTCCCCCACTCTCCCCCCTTTCTCTCTTTACATATATCTATCCCCCTTCCCTCCCTMTAAGACTCTCAAAGACTCCCTGTCCATCCCCCCCCCCTCTCTCYCRTTGTTAGTCTCACTCTCACTCTCTCTTTCTTCAGCTCTTTCTCTCTCCCTCCCAACCTCTTTCTCTTTCCCCCTTKTTCTACCTCCTTCTCTCTCTTTCTMCTCCCTCCCTCTCTTTCCATGTCACTCTCAARCTCTCTTMAACTCTTMTTTTCTCTCTCCCTCTTTCCCTTCTCTCCCTCATCTCCCTCTTTACCTCTTTCTACCCCCCTTCCCTCTCTCTCCCCCCTGCTTCTCACTCACTCACACTCACTCTCTCTCCATATCTCTCTCTACCCCCCTCTTTGTCTCCCTCTCCCTCTTTCTCACACTCTCAAACACTCCGTTTATACCCCCTCTATATATTTCTCTCTTCCTCTATCTCTCCCCCTCCCTTCCCCTCTCTCTCCTCTCTCTCTCTCTCATACATCTACCCCTTGTTGATTTTTCTATATGAAATGATATATGATAGATTCTTTTTTACATTGATGAGTATTCCTTATATAGAGAACATATGGTGACCATCCATGAAAGGATGCGTCCCTTGGATAATAAATAACTATTTATTATTACTTATTATATATATTATTTAATAATCAATAATTATATTATTAATTATTAATCTAGGAGAATGTCTTCCCGATGTTCTCCAAACATCAAAACTTCCTCTCAATGAAGGAGACATTCTGCATCATTCCAAGTTTGTCTCTGAAGTATACAAACTTATCCCTAGACTCATGACACTTTTCTATCAATACTTGGAGATGTTTCTCTCCCACCTGAAATGAGGGGAAAATCCCCCTGTAACTCTCCCTCTGAGCCAATTGACTCTCTCTGAGATCAGACTCACTTTGGGTCCACATGTGATAATGTCTATCCTCTCAAGTATTTATCATTCCTAGTAAAATAAGCATGACTAAGGAGAAATACTACATCTAGGACATTCACCACAGGTACACCATTGTGAGTGAGTGTCATCCCGATGCTATTTGACAGATGGAAAGTACATCAAGCACCTCGAGTCCATAGTATTCCTTGTCATGATCAAGGAAGGACAATGCCTAGGCCCATTTACCACAAGTGCACTTTTTATGATAAATGTATCCTATCTCCCTTGGTCTACAACCCAATATAGGAGAAGGTCTTCCTGATGCTAAAAATGTCAACACTGCCTCTTATCTATGGAGGTATATTTCCATGATGTCTTCATCTAGTAGTCCATTCACTACTCTGTAACCAACTAGTGGCACGCAATTATTGTCTAGTGACACACATTCACTGCAAATGGTACACAACCATTGTAGTAGCACACAAATACTATCAAGAGACACATAGTCTCCTCCAGTGGTACACAATCAACATAGTAGAAATTTTTTTTTCACACACGGCACTCCCATGTGGACTTCTAGAGGATACTCCATCTAGGAACACTAGGTTCAAATCTCCATAGTGTGTGACATCAAGGTCAACTCCCTTGACATGTACTCATGTTCTCTCCACAAGGGACGTGTCCTCATGTTCTCTCGACAAGGGACATTGGGCTATAATCCCAAACCCACTTATCCCTTCTCAGATAAGTGTCCCACTTATCCCTTCTTGGATAAGTGTACTCACAGATCAACTCAACTCAATCACAGAGGAGTACAATCTGGAGAATGTCTGTCACACATGGGACTCCCATGTGGAATTCTAGAGGCTACTCCCTCTAGAAACACTAGGGTCAACTTCCCATAGTGTGTGACATCAAGGTCAACTCCCTTGACATGTCGTCATGTGATCTCCACAAGGGACGTTGGGCTATAAGTCCAAACCCACTTATCCCTTCTCAGATAAGTGTCCTCATATATCAAATCAACTCAATCATAGAGGAGTACGATCTTGAGAATGTTTCATGAGACTGCAAGCATCAACACTCCCTTTCAACAAGGGAGGCATTCTCTTCCACGCCAATTCTGTCACTGAAGTACTCAAAATTCATCCTAGTTTGGTAAGAACGTCAACAACCTGCTCATCTATACGAAGGTACTGCACCCGTACTGCCTTCTTCTGCACCATGTCTCAGATGTAATAGTACTTGATCTCATTGTGTTTCAATTTTTCATGAAACACTATATTCTTTGAGATCTTCACACATCTCTAGTTATCACAATGAATAACGGTGGAATCTAGCACATGTCCAAATAAATCTACAAGGATCTTGCAAAGACACACTGCTTCACAGACTACCACACTCAATGCAATGTACTCCATTTCTGTGGTGCTCAAAGACACATAAGTATATTTTTTGCTACACTAGGAAACCATGGAAGATCCCAAAGTGAAGCAACACCTAGAGCTTCTCTTCTTGTCCACTTTGCTCCCTTCCCAATCAGAGTCAGTATATCCCTGCAATCTCATGTCAATATTGGAAGTATATCTCATACCATGTCCAATTGTGCCTCACATGTATCTCAACACATGCTTCACAAAAATCTAGTATGTATGTATCAGTTGACTCATAAATTGGCTAAGTACACTCACTGCATAACAAATATTTGGTCTGGTGTTAACCAGATACATCAATGATCCAATCATTTGTTTGTATAGGGTTATATCGATCTCGTCAGAGTCAAAATAAGAAACACTTAGTTTCTTTATATTCATCACCATTGGTGTAGCCATGTGCTTACTGTTTAACATCCTAAACTTCATCAATATATGAACTGTATACTTCCCCTGACTTAGGAATATTTCATCAGTTCTATGCCACACTTCTAGTCCCAAGAAGTAGTGCATCATACCAAGGTCCTTCATCTCAAATTCATAGGCCAACGCATACTTACATTCAACAATAAGGCTCTTTATACCGGTGAGGAATAAATCATCATCGTAGAGAGACAAAATCAAGGATTCACCATTAACATTATTATAATATAGGTTGGGATAAACAACAATTGTTTTTGAAGTCCAAAATCATCAGGTGTCCATCAATCCTTGCATACCAATCTCTAGGTTCTTGCTTGATTCCATACATGGCCTTCTTCAACCTACACACATGATACTCCTTCTCATGTATCACAAAACCATATGGCTACTCAATGTATACTTCTTCCTCAATATCTCCATTGAGAAAGGTTGTCTTCACATCCATTTGATGTAGTCTCCAACCCATGGATGCTACAAGGGAAATAATCATCCAGATAGAAGTGTGTCGAGCAACAAGAGAAAATGTCTCCTCATAATCCATTGCCTCCACCTGAGAGAATTCTGTAACAAAATATATCTCTTTGTGCTTCTTGATGCTCCTTTCAACTGTGTGTTTGATATTATAGATCCACTTGGAAGTCACTACAGACTTCCCCTTATGTCTCGGAACAATATCCGACACATCATTCTTCATTATGGACTAATACTCTTCCAAAATTGCATCTCTCCATAGTGGCTGACTAGATTCCTCCTCTTAAAAAGAAGGCTTAGAATCAATGATGTGGCTCATATATGAGGTCTCTTTCTCTCTCAGAAGGTACCATGAGGAGTTTCATGTCCTTCTGCCTACTGTAGAGTCTGACGAGCCCATGTAGGTCTCTTCCAACCTACTACAATATCTATGGGAACATTAACTTGAGCTACATGATCAACGGAATCATTTGTCTCCCTCTAAACTGCTGGAGGGTGAGGGGGAGAAGGGACCACCTCTTCCTATCACTCACTATCGATATCCATGTGATCTCCTCTATATCTCTTGAAGGCTACATCCTCATCAAAGGTAACATCTCTGCTCACCTCAATTTGTCTTTGACAAGGGATGTAGATCTGGTATGTCTTTGAAGACTCACTATACCCCATGAAAATGCATCCTTCTTAGTTAATGTCGTTAAAGGTGTTGTTGTTCTTCCATAGTGCCAAACAAACTTGTGGTAGTAACCTGTCAAACCAAAAAATACTCTAAAATTATTCAATGTTTTGGGAATCATCTAGTCTATCATGGCCTTAATCTTGTTAGGGTCTACCTTGATACCTTCATGAGATACAATATGACCCAAATACTCTACCTCCTTCACCCCAAATAAACATTTGGATGGTTTGGCATATAGTTGTTGATCCTTTAGTAGTTGTAGCACCTTGTCAACATGTCACACATGATCCTCCCAAGACTTGCTATAGATTAGTATATCATCAAAAAATACTAACACAAATTTTTGAAGGAAGGGCTTGAAAATGGAATTCATCAACCCTTGGAATGTGGAAGGTTCATTTGTAAGGCCAAAAGCATGACCAAAAATTCATAATGGCCTTCATGAGTTCGGAATGTTGTTTTTGGGATATCTTCTTCCTTCATTCTAATCTGATGATACCCTAAACGAAGATCCAACTTTATGAAATAGATTGCTCCATGTAGTTCAACTAACAATTCATCAATGAAAGGAATGGGAAACTTATCTTTAATAGTGATCTTGTTGAGCTCTCTATAATCTAGACACATACGCCATGAACCATCTTTCTTGAATACCATTACCACCGGTGTAGAGTAAGAACTTTAGCTAGGTATAATAATGCCATCCTCTAAAATTTCTTCAACCATGCACTCAATTTCACTCTTTTGGGCATAAGGGTATCTATATGGCCTGATGTTAGGAGGAACACTCCCAGGAATTAGGTGAATATCATGATCATGATTTCAAGTGAGTGGAAGACCTTTGGGAATATCTTCAAATACTTTGGAATGCTTATCAATGATCCCTTGGAGATCTAGGGGAATATATGGCTTAGATGTTTGAACATCTAGTGAGCATAGTTGTGCAATTACACCTTGATGCCCCCTTTTCAATAATTTTGTCATGCCATTGGAGTTTATCACCTTACTGTGTTTCCCTGTGATACCTCTTAACTCAATTTCTTTTCCTTCCAATGAAAATTTCATGAAAATTTCTTGAAAATTAAAAGCCATTGTTTCTAATGCTTGTAACCATTGGATTCCTAGTATGACATCAAAACCACGCATGGGTATATAAATCATTGGAATATTCATTACATATTCCCCCATAATAAGATTTATCTTATTGCATTTTCCTGAGCAATTGATAGTTCCTCTATTTGCAATCATTACTTGAAACTCTGGTGTTGGATATACAAAGCAATTGAGAGATTTGGCTAATTTATAGTGAATGAAATTATGAGTACTACCAAAATCAATTAGGACTATTACCTTTTTATTTTTGATATATACTTCAATCTTGAGGGTTTGAGGAGTGCTAATTCCAGCCAATGCATTACACGATATTGTGGGAGTCAATTCTTCAAAAGAAATCACATCTACATTTTCATCTTGAGATGGTTCTTGTTCGTGTTCTTGTTCTTCTTCCTCTTCACAATCTATGTAGAATAATTTCTTCTCAACACACTTATGTCCCTTATTGTACTTGTTGTCACAATTAAAGCATAAAACTTTTTCTTTTCTTTCCTCCAATTGTTGAGTTGTCAACCTTGTAGGTTGAGGTGTTTTAGAAGAAGGAACATTATTCTCTCGATAGATGTTAGGAATGGTCCTTCTAGTAGCCATAGCCATATTTTTACTTTCAAAATTTCTTGCCAGCCCAAATGCATTCTCCAATGATTTGGGTTCCCAAAGACGAACCTCAAGTTGAGTGTTATCCGTTAAAGTTCATGTGAATACATCATTCAAGTGCTCATCTGGAATATCTATTACCTTTGGAAGTTCCCAATGTTCTCTATAATTGAACCCTTTTGCTTGAGATTTATCAATTGGAAAAATAAGGTATTGCTCCTTGTATCCTCATAGTGTGTTATCATTTCTTCCATGAAAATTGTCCAAGTGACTAGTGATTTGCAAGAACAAAGCCATCAATATCACATAAATTGATTGGATTCTAAATATAAATAAGCAATCCGTAACTTTTGTGTATGTAGCACATTATGTAGATCAAAGAATTGCTCCATCTGAAGTGTCCATGTGATTGGGTCCTTGCCATCAAACTTCCTTATATCGATCTTAGGAAAGTGGTTGGTCTTCAACCCAAAGTTAGAGTTTCTCCATTCTTAATTCATCTTCCTTATGTCCTCATCATGAATTACATGGGATACATTTTCACTTTCAGGTGTCCTCTCTATTAGAAAATTGTTCAATCCTTCCATGATCTCCCTTTTAAACCATCCATCTTAGTATTTATTACCTCCAACTTAGCTTCTGTTGAATCCATCATCTCTTGTAGTTCATATTTTGTTATTGTATTCTTTTGTAAATCATTTATGTCCCTGTGCATTTCTTCACCTTCATCAAGAGTCAAAGTAGGATTGTCTGGAGGCTTATTTGGTGTAGAAGTTCCCTTTTTTGGTGGCATTTTGGCTAAGTATCACTTTCAACCTTGATTTTGAGGTGGTTAGCTAGACAATATTTCTTTTATTGTATCTCTAAAATTTCAGCTCTTCTGGGTATGAAATTTTATTTTTTGTAGTTCTTTGATATTTCTTCTCTGCAATGCCATAGGTCTGATCAAAATTGGATGTGCCAAGTGGAATTTATGGTAACTTCCCCACAACTTGCTGATTTTTGGCCTTTCTAGAAGATATCACTTGTATAACATTCCCCACACAAAATAATTGATATAAATTATGAAACTTGTACCAGAAATACTACAGACTATCAACTATCCAATGCAACTAGTCTCACTCAATTTGGATACTCTAGGAAGAATTGATGATTGTTTTATTCGGAACACCCACTTGAGACTAGTCAATAGGACTAGTCAAATACCCTATCTTCCATAGGGTGTATCTACAAATGTAAGATGACCCAGAAGATGAAAGTTTTACCACATATAAATTAATAAGTTCTGTGAATATTCTTTAGATTTTAGGGTCTGAAATGTTACATAAAATTATTTATAGCGAAAATTCCGCGATGACTCAATTCAAGATGATTCCAGAACCCTATCTTACACAAACTATATCTCCCAAAGAGATGAAATTTTAACCCAATGTACCTTGATCCATCTACTAAATATCCTCCAAAGGGTTCCTTTTGAAACATTGAAGAAAAAACTTTATAGCGAAAATTCCAAGATGTCTCAGATTTAGCAACGAAACCCCAAGATATTGAGCTCTGATACCATATGTTAAGAACCAAATATCAATATAGCATAGAAAAACCTCAGAATAAGTACTCAATGCCTTGAAAAAGAGATCATTTCAGGTAATAAGTCTCTTTGAGGGGGAAACCTCCTTATACCCCACATAAATGTCCCAAATACAAGATGATTCCAAATGAAAATGTCTCCTTGGTATATATAGGAGACTAGGAGGTCAATTAAAACTAATGGACTCAAGTAGACATAAATAAAACAACATTACTAATGTAATATGCCCCAATTAAGCGGTAATGAGCCACTATTTATTGCCTAACATTAATCTACAAATACGGTAATGAATCAATCTCCCAAAGAACAACGATTAATTAACCTATTGGAAATGAACAATGATCTAATGAGATTTAAGAAGGAACAACAAATGTTAACTTCATGAAAGTAACAACAAATGAAAACTTAATGAAAGGAACAATGAATGAAAACTTAATGAAAATAATCCACAAGCGATAAATTGACAACAATCGGTATTGGAACAACAATCGATAATCTACTCTCTACGAATGGAATAACCCAACCAATTCATAATAGAAACAACACATCAATGAATCTATTTTAACTGTTGAAGGAAATATCAAATCACAGAATTATAATTTTTTTGATAAAGTTATAGATAAGACAATAGCTCCTTTTGACTAGGTCCACGGTATTTAGAAGACACTGTTATGAAAAAATCAGTACGCGGAAATGGTCAAAATGCTTGAAGCTTCCATTAATTCCATAATTGATAAGTCATTTACAACTGGATTGTTGTACAAAGTGCCAACAATTAATAGATCCAAATTCTCATGTATCTCTCTATCGTTCAATCCTCTTTATATATTACAATAAGACAATTAAATTAAGCTATCTTGAGGATCAATAGATCCTCAGGATTGCTTTTACTATTTATGAAGATTGCAAGATAAAAATCGATCTTCTTTTGAACTGTTTTGTGCCTAATTTATTTAATCTTCAATGGTCTGTACATCTTCATGATATTCTTAATTATCCTCAATTAACAACAATTGTCCATTTCTGCATAAAATCAAAGCAATTCAAACCAAAGTTTAGAAAATATCTAATATCATTTAATATTATTTTCAAACTCTTTTTAATCATTTTCTTCCCTAATTATTTCAAACTAATAGAAAAGTCAGCAAAGAATATACCATAAACCAAAGTAACAAGAATAATATTTATACCTTTTTCTTACCCCAACAATCCCCCTCCCTCTCTCTCCGCCACTCCACCCCCTTTTCTCTCTTTTCCTTTATCTACCCCCCTTCCCTCTCTCCCCCCCTTCCTCTCACTCTCTCTCTCTACCCTCCCTCTTTGTCTCCCTCTCCCTCACTCTCATGTACTCTCTTTGTCTTCCTCTCTCCCCCTCTCACACTCTCTTTATTACTCTCTCTCCACCCCCCTTCTTTGTCTTCCTCTCTCT
>ML795090.1:540410-551680 GCA_009831015.1 Picea engelmannii
TCTCACTCTCTCTCTCTACCCTCCCTCTTTGTCTCCCTCTCCCTCACTCTCATGTACTCTCTTTGTCTTCCTCTCTCCCCCTCTCACACTCTCTTTATTACTCTCTCTCCACCCCCCTTCTTTGTCTTCCTCTCTCTGCCTCTCATGCTTTCATACACTCTCTCTCTAACCCCCCTATATCTATTCCTCTCTCTGTCTCATACTCACACACTATATCAAGTTTGGTACACCGCAAGGAAAGAAATGGCCTTGATCTAGACATGTCAATACGTAGACCTAGACCTAGACATGTCAATACGTAGACCTAGACCTAGACATGGAAAGGCCTGGAAAGAACTAGACCTAGACCATATACCATGACCTATACCTATACAATGACCATGACCTATACCATGACATATACCTAGTGCTACACCTAGACCATGACCTAGACCATGAGCTAGACCTTGACCATGAACTAGACCATGAAATAGTACTAGATCTAGAGATAGACCATGAACATGAACATGAGCATGACCTAGACCTAGACCATGACCTAGAGCTTGACCTACACCTTGAAGGCCCCAAAACCATTGCACCTCTATCTTGGTGCTCTAATCATTGCTCTATGCTTCAAAACACTTTGAATATTAGGCCCTTATGTCCTAGTTGTCCTCAAACACTTATACATATTTATTCATTAAGTTGTTAAGTTTACAATAAATTATATATCCATTGCATTAATATAATTCATGCACTTTTGTGACTTGAAATCCTTGAGGTTGAGTGTGCTTGGTGTTCATCCATGCCTAGAAGGAACATGCACACATTCCTAGAAAGCATGTGCACTTTATTACACACACATTCTAGGAACATGTGCATGTTCCTACTAGGTGGTTTTATGTGTCAAGAAGACTCCTCAACTTCATGTATCTGTTTACTTGAACAAACCAACATCTGCACACAAAAATAGAAAGAAAAGACAGGCTTTTGTTCTTTTTGTCTTGTTGTTTAATTCATAGACAATTTTGTACTATTGGAAGACAATTGTGGGAATAATTGGAAGACACATTTATCCAATTGGAATTGAAAATGATAGTTGTGTCTTCTTGTGTAATACCAAGACAAATTTTTCCAAGTGGAATTGTTAATTGTGTCTTCTTGTGTAATACCAAGAAAAATTTGTCCAATTGGAATTAGAATTGTTAGTTGTGTCTTATTGTGTAATACCGAGACAAATTTTTCCAATTGGAATTGTTAGTTATGACTTCTTGTTTAATACCAAGACAAATTTGTCCAATTGGAATTGTTAGTTTTGTCTTCTTATGTAATACCAAGACAAACTTGTCCAATTGGAATTGTTAGTTGTGTCTTCTTGTTCAATACCAAAACAAATTTGTTGTGGTGTGCTTGGAACACAATTTTTCTCTTTAAACATGGGGAACCTACAAAATCGAGGTAGAAAGTCCTCAAGAAAAGTGAAACCCATCAAGAAGGTAAATGAATAAAGAGAAAAGGAAAGGGTACATATGTCAAAACATATACTTTCAAAAGAGGGAAATACAATTTCTAGTAGTATAGATGCCAGTGTTGTTTCTCCTCCATCACCATAAACAAAGTGCATGATTTCAGTAGAGACCAATCCAATTCAGATTTCTATTGCACCTCCAATCACTATATCATCAAGACAAGTTGTTGTGGATGACCAGATGATGGAGGATTTTCTTGGAGATGATTATAAAATGGATGAAATTAGAGAGGAAAATGGTGCACAACATTCTGGTGAAGAATTTCCTATGGTGCAACATCTTGTTGGACAGTTAGACGTTCCAAAAACTAGTCATGGGAATATCCACTCTCCTCCCAAAATTGATCCGTTGGTGATTGAAGGGGAAAGAAATACAATGGTGTTAACTTCACAACATGGAGGTCAAGAGTGCCATAATATGGGTTCATAATCCCTACCTATATTTAGAAGTATGTGGAAAATAACTCCTAAATGCATTCAGGTGGATGGAAGTGGCATAGAATCACTTGAAGGTAAGTTAGCTAAACAAACTATTTTTTATTATTCTTATAAAATAATTAAAGAATATTTTGAACCAAAATTTGTTGCCACTAAAAACCCCTTACCTTTGGAAGTCCTGGTAGCCGAAATGCCGACATGGATTAATCGTGCGCCATGCGTCCCTCTGGATGGATGACTGCGATGATGTCGGCATTTTGGGACTTGTTTCATCATATGGTGTGCACTAGTGCCTTTTCCCCAGGCCTGTTCCTCTATGACCGGGCTCCAAGACCATGGGCCCAACTCCTGAGTGCTTTTGGCACTTCGCGTCTTGCAACTGGGAGGAGGCTGATCCTCTCTCTTCAAAGTCATGATGCACGAAGAGGTGATAGAGCCTAATCGCGCACCACGTGCCCCTCTTTGATCAGATGACCCTGATCATATTTGGCGATACTGTGGGCCCAAATCCCGGACACCTTCGGCACTTCGCGTCTCACGGTTGGGAGGAGGCTGATCCTCATGATTCAAAGTTACGATAGGTGAGGTGGCGACATAGCCCAATCATGCGCCACGTGCCTCTCCTTGATTAGATGACCTAGAACACTTTTGGCGCTACTGTGGGCCCGACATTAAAAGCTCTTTGCATTTCGCGAATCGTGAGTTCGTGGGTCAAAGACCCTCGACTCCTCTTTTCCAAACTCTCGATACTCGAGATAGCGATACGGGTTTGGCTCCTTTCCTTGTCAGTTCCCTCCACATGTATCTGTTGGTTAGGGATTAAGTGCTAGCGCCTCTCGCAACTCGCGACCTCGCGAGTTGGAGTATTGAACTTTGGCATTCTCCCCTTGCGAAGTCTCGAGACGCGATGGTCAGCGATGGTTGACTCCCCTTTGGACACTTCTCCTAACTCGCAATATCGTGCAACCAAAGGATATGGTCCGCCCTCCAAACTCATGAACCCCGAGTTCAAGAAATAATCCCACACTTAAACTGATCGCGATCAACGACCCTCGTAACTTCGCGAGTGCTCCACGGAGAATTCTGACCGTTCACTTCCTTAAAAACTTCTGCGCTATACTTGGTGCGACTCGGTTGATGCAGTTACCCACCGACTGTTGCTCTACTCCATCGATGAATCCTTGCCATTGAAAACAAAATGCCCGCTCACTTGATTTTAAGCCCGAAAAGGACTTCTTCTGTGTGCTGCGCTTGGTGCTCATGACTGTGCCCTTTGAATAAAATTCCTTTGTTGGAATTTTAGGCCTTCTTCTTCGCATCTTGGGCTACGGGCTGAAAGGAGAGAAAACAACCCACCCCTCTTAACAAGAATTAATGTTAACAGTTCCCAATACACAAATGACAACAAGTGCCCTAACATAAAAAAACAACCATATGGTGGTCTACATACAAAATGACGATCATTGACCACTCATTGACCACTGCCACCCTCGCCATGGCCCTTAGGAGAATTCTGAAAATTGATCTTTCATATCTTACTTGAAGAAACACCTCGAGTGATTTTGCACCTGGGTGTGGTTCATCGGTTAGGAGACTACAGAAAGAAAAAACATTGTTATAAGTTTTTTTCCACAATGAATTAAAAGACTTACAAAATGATACTTTGTAATTCAACATAATACAAATCATCACATATGGTACTGAAAATCATGAGGATTTTACCCTCCTCTGTGACCCTAATATCTCAGTGATTCCATGTTGCATTAGTTACAAGGATTAGATAATGAAATTAAAAAAACCATGCATAAAATAAAGTCCAATCATGATACATAAAATTTCATCATCAATACATCATCTCACCATGAATATCCTGGGCATCGATGGGGATTCATTGGAAGGTGGAGAGCTCGGATGTAAAACCTGATTTGAGGTAACATGTACTATGGCATCCATAGTGGATGGCACATATGGAAATGGTGGTGGGGTTGGGTGGCATACGGGTGCATCCAATGTGGATGGTTGCGATGGAACAAGCGTTGTAGGTGGGTGTCCTATGGGTGCATATATCGAGGATCCATGGAATATGAAATATGGTGGGGATGGGTGATGATGAACCCACACGGGTTGTAAAAGTGATGGAATAACTCTTGGCTCAGAAATGGGTAACCCAAAATCTGTGGCGAGGTGCTCAAGGACTGGACTAGTACTGTAATTGGTGAAAATATCGACAACCTGCATACATATTAATAATATTTTTATTAGTACCAAATAGTTAAATTCAACAACATAAATACAACAAATTTGAGATTCAAATGCGATTTAACTCAACACATGATACCTATGAAGAAGGTGACTTTTCCATCCTAGTTGGACATTGCTTGACACCGCCCAGTCCCACAATCTGTAGAAACACAAGAATGTTATGAATTTGATGATGCTAAAAAATAAATAAATCAGTATGGTGAATTTATCAAATGTGACAGATACCTGTGTATGAAATACACCAAATGAAAAGGTTTCCTCTACTACTACATCTATGGTGGAGACAAACAATTATTCCTCTATCGACGTAGAGGGTATTCTATACAAGTGTAGCACCTACAAAACATCATACAATAAAAATATCAAAATAAGTACACAAAACACTATATAAATATATAACAATGAAGAACACAAAGATGGTTAAGATACTAACCTCTTCCATGAAGCTCTAGTGTTGACTGGCCTCCATAGGCCCATAACAAGTATGCCCACAACTCGAGCATTTGTGAGGCTCACATGGATGACTACTCTATCCATGTTCCCTCTTCTCAATACAATCTACTATAGGTTTTGAAATTTTGACCCCTCTTTTAATGTCATTAGAAGGCACCTCCTACCGAGATAGTGCAAAAAAACTACTATGTTGCACCAAAGTTTGAGTCAAGGATGATAGAGATACTTGTGCATGCTGCAAGCCCTTTATAATGGGAGGATGTTGGGTAGGAGATAAGGACCTAACATTTCATCATGCCTAGTGTTGGTCCTAATGTCTACACCTGACTGCTAAGGGAAGAGATAGGCCACCTTAGTTGCTGGAATTATTGTTTTTTATAAGTTTGGTTTATTTTTTTTTATGGTCAGCTAATGGATGAGCTTCAAGGGAATGATTGTAGTTGGAAAGTTCTACAATATTCACTACAATGTTTCCCTTAGCCAATGGCATGAATTCTGGTGTAGCATATAAAAGATATAAAAGTAGAACAAAGAAACATTAACAAGCATACAATTTGTCACTTGTAGCTAGAAATTTTAGATCTAATACATTGCATGAAACCTAAAAAAATACTTGGAATACATTTCTCAATAGGTTGTAAGCACATTAGCTGAAAGAGAAAGAATATTTTATTTGTAAAATATTCAACATGCATCCAAATAAGAAGAAAAGACCATCCAGATTGAGAAAGACAATCTATTCATCATAAATTATATTCACCGAGTAGAAAAAATTGCAGAAATTACACTTCATAAGCCTAGTCTATATCTCGATAGATTGATGCACCCTAAAAATTTGAACCTAAAAAACCCTCCCTCCATTCCCCCTTTGCATTTTCTTTTTAATACATATAAAAGAAAATCCAACTCCAACTTGAGATCCTAAAATCTAGAATTAGTTTTGATTACACTCATATTGCATTCAATTTGCATTGACTAATACTTTGAAAATATCACTCTGCCACTTGTCTACCTGAAGAAGTGGATCAAATCGTTTTCCATCAAATACTCTGCCACCTGTAATTGATGTTGTCCATATATTTCATCTTTAAATTAGAAAATGTTTCGATTGTTGTTCCTGGAAATCTGGAGATTGATTTTTAATTCCCTAAAATCATTCCACCATCACTCCAATGTCCATGAATCTATTATACACAACTATTTCATGTGCAGTATGTTCGGGAGGGTAACCAAAACATTGAAACCATTCCCTTCTTAATAACAGATGCCAAAAAATGCAACCATTTCACATACTATTGTTGTTCTTCATTGTGCAAATGCCTTACGAGAAAGTTTCCAAATTCAACGTTAATTCCAAATTTATGGGAACTCCTTAAAACATCTTGAAACACATAGTATAATATCCTAAAGGGTGCAAAGAATGGGTCAACTGATGATAGGAGATAGGATGATTATAGCGTCATTCCCATAACCTTGTAACCAACATTCTAAATGCATAATTGAACTGATCCCATGATTTGTAATGTGAACTTTCATCAACTCAACCTTTAGATAAATATCCCCTCTGTCATTCTCTTCACAACAAATAGAGTCGAGCAATGGAGTTATGAAAATTTATTCCTGCTCATACAATCTTCACAAAACCACATCCTATGAATCAGATGAGTCCCAATCCAACACAAAGGACCCTAATAATCCTTATCTCCAACCTCTTCCCAGTCAGTTGACGGGATTTCTCATAAGCGATCTCAGATGCAATATTTGGAGAAGAAATCAGTCCTCTGCTACTCTTAGTATTATTCATTTACCAACATAATAAACAAACAACTCTTAGCTTAAATCATTTCCAAGGTATCACCATGATATTTGGCATGTGATGTGGCATCCTGTTGTTTAAAAACTCCCTCGGAATCTGGCACCTGTGCATTGTATTTTTGTTTTGTATTTGTGGGATATCTCTCACATTGTCAAGATAAAAAAATTACAATTGTTCATATGTGCCAAAGGTTTGATACGCAATTGATGTGTTGTGCACATAATTCTCAGTCCCGGGGTCTCCTCTTGGCGCCATTGTGTATGTACTTCCTTTGTGACTCGAGCTTGAACCTTGGTATTTGATCATTGGAAAAGGGTTCACATATGAAAATATAACTTGGATTTTGGGTGATGAAAATCCTATTTTTAACATAAAAAATATAATAAAATATTATTTTAACATCATATAAATAATTTTGAAATAATACAATTTTTTATAGAAAGAACCATGCTAAAATTTGAAATGAAGATTGAATATTTATCACCCAGGATAATAATGTCTTCCATGAAGCAAATTTTTGAAGGTATAGGCAAATGCTGCAAAGAGTAGCGGGCTTAGAAAAATCGGTGCTTGAAGTAAGGATATTTTCTATGTACTGCAAGAATGGAAACATTCTTGCAATCATGTGGGTTTAGGAACTAACATTGGCTCCATATAGGGATAGAACTTTCCTTTGAGGTGCTAAGAATTACAGACCACCATGCCTTTGTTCACCACTACAGCCTGTCCCTGCAACTGGTCAACTAAAACAACAATTCTACAAACTGAAAATGAAAAGAATTTACGCCAGTGAATCCATTGGGCTATGGAGTCATTATTTCTCTAATCAACTCTTCAATAGACCAAACAAACGTAACACTGCATTGTTCTGCAAGTTAGTCACACAATGAAAACTAGGATGAAATGGAAACTTATTCACCAGTTCCTTCATTAGGCTTATGGAGTCATGATTACTACTAAAAACAGACAATTGCATGCTCGAGATGGTGAGCTTAATCAACAAAATACCTACTCCTAACAATTAGAATTCAAATCGATCATGTAATATGGAATTTCCAGTGAAACCATATCAACATCTGCCTCATAAGATGGGATCTTTTCATGCCTTTGATCAGGATAAAGAAATTTTCAAACAATAACAACTTATCAAAAAACCAAGGCCCATACTTACAGTTCAAAAATTCAGTCCCCAAAGCATTAAATATAGAAGATTCTTGGCTGCATTAAGACTCCATGTAGATGGCCACTAGATTGTGAAGAATCTGAAAAAAATCCCACTGAAAGAAAGGACCAAATGTCTGATCTATAAATTTTTCTTCATCTGTGAGACCAAAATCCTCTTGACCTCCTTGAAATAATTCATGAACATCATATGTTTCATTACAATCAAATGAAACAAACTTCTCTGGAATATGTTGACATATTTCTGGTGCAGAATATTCTTTATCAACTTTATTTCATCAACTTCAAAAGTAGGTACATCATGCACAAGGAAATCTGTATCCAATTGGACCGTCTCTTCATCTCCCTCACTATCTTTGAATGAATTAGATGCATAGATGTCATACATAGGTCCATTTATATGAGATGTTATATGTGCTGATGCAAAAATCTATTTTTCTGAATCTTCCTCATACTCATCAAAAACAGGTGGATCTTCATTGAATCTTTGAGAAACAACTTTGTCTGTGCACAAAATATTGGAAATATATGATGTAAAAGCAAATGTGTCTACCATATGATTGTTATCAACTCCACTTGTAAAATTATCAATCAAATCTTCCTCCACCTTTTTTATATAACTATTTCTTTCAACAACAATTCCTTTGTTATCCATGATAATTGAACACTGAATATGGAGCTCAAATTCCTCACAACAATGCTAAAAAGGCACTCATTAGAAAAATATTTCTTGCAATCGTTATGGAAGGAAGCATGAAAATATTTTAAAGGATATATACGGGAAGAAGGTAAGAATCGAAACCATTCTCGTGCCTCTCCATCTAATGAGTACATGGACGTTTTCATTAGGACATCCTCATGATATTCCCAACCGATACATGACTTCATGAAATTCAAGCAAATGATCTGCAGGATTATCATCTTTATCTTCTCTAAATTTTGGAAAGCAATCTACCCACTCACCTACATTAGGAACAACATTCGCAAAACCATGAACAACAAAGAAATTAAATGGAGCAAACCTTTGAGCCAAAATAGAAACCATTCGAGTATTTGACATCTTGATATTTTGGAGCCGCCATTGGATTATTTAACCATGGAGTCTCCAGGTGAATGATTTGTAGTTTTAATGCGTTTGGATTTTGTTTACCATCAAAAACCATATCTGATTGTTGTTGTTCTCTTAGGAAAATATTTCTTTGTTACTCCGTTCCATGACAATGATGCCAAAATATGTTGGTCATAAGGTCTAGACCTGACTTCTAAGGGAAGATCTAGACCACCTCAGTTGTTGTAATGATTGGTTTTTATAAGTTTGGTTTATTTGTTTTGATGGCCAGCTGACAGATGAGCTTCAAGGGCATGGATGTAGTCGGATAATTCCACAATATTCACTACAATGTTTCCCTTAGCCAGTTGTTGGAGTTACTTCACACACACCTAGGATTTATTTTTCCTAAGGTTATTTCTTGTTTATTAGTCATAATTAGTCATTATCCAATCTCCTATATTTTAGGGGAGAATATTTCACTTGGAGAATATTATCTTTCAGTTGACACTTCAGTTTGACAAGTTGAGTTGAGTTTTGATGTTGCATTGGTTTTGTCACCATGCAACATTGGGATCATCACCAACTCACTACTCTTTGTTCAGCCAGTTAACTGAAGACTAGTTGACTAGTTAACTCAACTAGGTGGCAGTTCACTCCCGTAACTGCCTGAGAGACTAGACTAGGTAGCAGTTTACTCTTGTAACTATTGGTGTATATCTAGATCAATCTAGGCCACCACTATGGCTCATTAGTTACTCATGTATCCTATATCTATTGTAAATTATTCACTCTTTGAGTGTGGAATAACGGTTAATGGGAATTCTTCCATTCTTTCTCTCTTGCTTCTTCTTTCTAAATTTATCTCTGCAAATGTGTGTGGTATTTTCTAGCTAGATATATTATGTGCAGGTTCAACACATTTACATGGTATTAGAGCTGACAGACTACTAAGCAAAAGATACACCAAATCATTTTTTCCAGGTACAAAAGATTGAAGACAACAAAAAGATGGATTATTCACCGGAAATACTTCTCATGCCTCATAACTATTTGGAATGGAAGCCAAAAATTCTTCTTCATCTTATATGCAGAGGCTTGTACCAAATAGCTATGGCAGTGGAAGTGGAGCCTGATTCCATCGATGAGAAAAATGACTTTCTCAATAGACAAGATATGGCCATAGGATTTATCTCCATGTTTATTTCTCCAGAAACTTTTCCATCAAGTATATGAAGAATCACAAGGATCAACTCCAAATGAATTATGGACCATATTGGAGGTTCTATTTGGGAATAAATAATATTGTGAATATTTCATGCAGGAGGTCGAACAGATAGAGCCAAAAGAGAAGCCATCAGAAGATCAAGCCTCTTATTATGAAGTGTCTTCTACAAAAGTATTTGCAAAAAATTGTATTCCATTAATTTAATATGATGTCTACTCCATTTCAGATTTGTTTTTTGAAATTCATGTGGAATATATATGGCATGCATCTCAAGAGTCACATGCAGACACTTTTGCATGCACCATGTATGCATCTCAGGAGAAAAAAAGGGAGCCGCGCACATCAGACGCCATTATGATATTTTATGAGAAAAAATTGTAGAATCAAATTGGATATTTGAATTCCTCTCTGGAAAATATCCACTTTAAAAAAAAAAATCGTCTAAAACGGAGTCCGAAAAGTGAAGTTATGATCGTTTTAAAATCAACAATATTTCAGCATTTTTCTGGAAACGGCCGCACGGCTTTCAAAATTTCATCCAAAATTTATTTGGATATTATTCATTACAAGAAGACAAAGTGGATATGTGTGGAAATATCAATGATGCATATACTTCATCATATCCGTTATGACATCTACATCTTCAACAAAATCTTCAAAGAGCACAAACTTGCACAGTTGTGAGGCCTTCTTGGAGTGAAGGACATGGTTGCTTAACAACTGCCTTTTGTTTCTTATCATTTTTTATTTTATGCATTGTAATTTGAGGGGGGGTTTTGTTCCCATGAGGTTTTCCCTCTTTCCTCGTTTAGTTCAGTGTATATTTTGTATTTGGGTACCTAACATGGCCTCGTAGCCACGACCCATTCTTTATTTTCACCATAGTGATGTTCAGGGGGGGTGTTGGAGTTACTTCACACACACCTAGGATTTATTTTTCCTAAGGTTATTCCTTGTTTATTAGTCATAATTAGTCATTATCCAGTCTCCTATATTTTAGGGGAGAATATTCCACCTGGATAATATTCTCTTTCAGTTAACACTTCAGTTCGACTAGTTGAGTTGATTTTAGATGTTGCATTGGTTTTGTCACCATGCAACATTGGGATCATCACCAACTCACTACTCTTTGTTCAGTCAGTTAACTGAACACTAGTTGACTAGTTAACTCAAATAGGTGGTTTTAGCGTTAAAAGTCACTCCTGGATTGCTTGCAGGAGCAGAGCCCAACGCCCATCAGTTTTATGTCACGATTTGTTTATGAAGGGTGATCAAATGGAGATAACGGCTCTAGGAGGTATCACTCTAACTCAGGGACTGAGTCTGGTTCATAAGG
>ML795090.1:552743-571129 GCA_009831015.1 Picea engelmannii
CATCGGAGTTTCGGCGTTTGCGATGTCGACGAGCACGCATTCCTCGGACTCGTGATATCCTGCCACCTGTACTCCACTATAGTCCTCAGTTCCGTCGGGAAATCGCGTATCGGCATATCGCGATTCCTGCTGCCATGTGCACGAGAATTTCAATTCCCTGATCCCCGACTCTGCGGGATCTCTCGCCACGTGTCTCCTCTGAAGAACGGCTCTGATCCTCTCAGCACTTCTGTGGGCCCGAGTTCCCCGATGCTCTCGGCACTTCACGTCTCGCGAAATAATAGAGCTGCCCTTTGTGTGTTGAAGTCGCGACGGACGAAACGCCGAGATGGCCAGCCCTTGCGACACGCGCCCCTGGATCGAACGACTCATAATTAGCCTCCCGATAGAAAGGACCCCTTTACTGCTAAATGTCCGTTGAATTTACAACTCCGAGATCCCGATGACCGTTGATCTTCTTCGTGGACGGGTCTCGGCTGCCAATATCAAAACTTTGCCCGCTCGCTTGATCTGCTACTTGGAAAAACAAAAATTCTCTGAGCTGCGCTTGAGCACTTTTGTGCGACTAGCGGGGCTGAATACTTCTCGAACCCATGACTAGAATTATTGCTAACAGGTGGCAGTTCACTCCCGTAACTGCCTGAGAGACAAGACTAGGTGGAAGTTTACTCTTGTAACTACTGGTGTGTATCCAGATCAATCTAGACCACCACTATGGCTCATTAGTTACTCATGTATCCTATATCTATTGTAAATTATTTACTCTTTGAGTGTCGAATAACGATTAATGAGAATTCTTCCATTCTTTCTCTCTTGCTTCTTCTTTCTCAATTTCTCTATGCAAATGTGTGTGGTATTTTCTAGCTAGATCTATTATGTGCAAGTTCAACACATTTACACCAGTGGCATGCATTTTGGTGTAGTAGATAAAATATACAAAACTAGAATAGAGAAACACTGACAAACATACAATTTGTCACTTGCAACTAGAAATTTTATATCTAACACATTGCATTAAACCTAAAACAATACTTTGAAAACATTTCTCAACAGGTTGTAAGAACATTAGCTGAAAGAGAAAAAATATTGTCTTTGCAAAACATTCAACATGCATCCACATAAGAAGAAAAGATAAGCAAGATTGAGAAAGATAGTCTATTCACCAGAAATTATATTCATTAAGTAGAAAACTTTGCAGACATTACACTTCATAAGCCCAATCTATATCTTGATAGCTTGATGCACCCCAAAAATATGAACCTAAAAAACCCTCACTCCATTCCCCCTTTGATTTTTATTTTTAATACAGATAAAAGAAACTTGAACTCCAACCTGTGATCCTAAAAACTAGCATTAGTTTCAATTACACTCAAATTACATTCAATTTTCATTGACTAAGACTTTGGAAATATCACTCTGCCACTTGTCTGCCTGAAGAAGTGGATCAAATATTTTTCCACCTATGATTGATGTTGTCCATATCTTTCATATTTAAATTAGAAAATGTTTCTATTGTTGTTCTTGGAAATCTGGAGGTTGATCTTTAATTCCCTGAAATCATGCCACCATCACTCCAATGTCCATGAAACTAATATACACAACTATTTCGTGTGCAATATGTTTGGGAGAGTAACCAAAACATTGACACTATTCCCTTCTTAATAACAGATGCCAAAGAATGAAACCATTTCACATATTGTAGTTTCTCTTTATTGTGAAAATGCCTTATGAGAAAGTTACCAAATTAAACATTAATTCCAAAGTTATAGGAACTCCTTAAAACATCGTGCAACACATAGTCTAATATCATAAAGGGTGCAAAGACTAGCTCAACTGATGATATGATATGAGATGATTACAGTGTCATTCCCATAACCTTGCAAGTAGTATTCGAAGTGTAGAATCGAAGTGATCACGGGATTTGTAATGTGTACTTTCATCAATGTAGCCTTTAGATAAATCTCCCCTAAATCATTCTCTTCACAATAAATGGAGTTGATCAATGCAGTTATGATGATTTCTTCCTGCTCATACAATATTCAGAAAACCACGTCCTATGAATCGTATGAGTCCCAATCCAAAATAAAGGAAACTAATAATCCTTATCGTCAGCCTCTTCCGAGTCAGTTGATAGCCTATTCCCAGTCAGTTGAGAGGATTTCTCATAAGCAATCTCAGATACAAGATGTGGAGAATAAATAGGTCCTCTGCTACCATGGATGATTTTAGGGGCTAAATTTCGCTCATGGGCTAATTTTCTATGTTTTTTCCAAAAATGAGATTCGTTATTTTAAAAATGATTCACCCAAATTCTATAGGATAAAATTATTTTACCTCAAAAATCGCCAAAATTTTATAAAAACTATATAAAATCCTTATAAATTTGAATATTTTTACAAAAATATCGCCAATGATTTATAGTTGGCATATGAAGGATTAGTAAGATTCGCCAAGGTTTCTACATTTTAAAATAAATTTCCATCCTTAAAATCATCCTTGTTTGCTACTCTCTGTATTCTTCATTTACCAGCATAATAAACACATGACTATGATCTTAAATCATTTCCAAGGTATCACCATGATACTTGGCATCTGATATGGCATCCTGCTATTTGAAAACTCCCTTGGAATTTGGCATCCTGATCGGTAAATTCATCCTTATGGATTCATAATCTTATCTCAGGGGTTGCCTCTATTACAAAGATATTAAGTGTAGTAGAGAGGCTATGGTTGGGTGGAACATTGTTCTTTTATAGTCATTTGATGAAATATTTCCATAAGGTAATTATTCTTTGTTTGATGATGAATATGATAAATTGTTATTATTATTGTTATGAATTGAATGAGTTTCTAGTTTATTCAGTTATGATTGTGTATATAATATTGAATTTATAAGTTATGTTCTCATGCATTATCGAGCCATTTATTCATGTTGCACAAATATATATTATCATGTCTGCAAATGTGAATTAGTTAATAAGAAATGGAGTTTTTGGACATCTCATTAATAGGAGCCACTTATTGATATGTTGTCAAAATCGAGCAAAAATTTAAGTAAAGGAATTTTTATAGCGCAAAATTCCACCTCTAAAGCTTCGATGCTCTTGTTGGCCTTATCCCTATCCTCATAGACAATTGTTCCTCATAACTCCTTGAATCCTAAAAAACAATGAAGGATTATAAACCCTCATAACTATGCTACCTGCATACACGCAGGCCACTTAAGGGACACCCACATACATGCTAATAAATGTTAAAAAAAATATTATTATACCCAAATTAATGATGGGTTACAAGATTGGTTAGTTATCTAACTCGTTTTTCCCATACTCAATTGTCTCTAAATTATTGGAGAATGCATAAAAGGAACATTTTTCTCATGGAGAAAGGTAACGACTCTTTGCACATTCAAGAACACACTCATTTGACTATTCCTGCCAAGTCTGTAAGACCAATTTTATCCTTGTCATTGTCGATTTCTTGACCTGGAAACCCTTGTTTCTAGTTTCCCTCTGATCACCAACCTTATCTTTCCAAGACTTTGTATCTATACTCTCTTTGGGCCTTTGGTGACTTTAGTGTCAAGAACATCCTTATAGTAGGAGTCGAGGTGGAGGAATATAGGATCTGTTTCGACATGGTAGCGCCACATCGAGCAGGTATAAGTTGTAACCACCTTGTTTCTTTTCATTAGTAATACAAAAAACACATTCCTTCAAAGTATCTTGTCTTATTATTGTTCATATTTACAATTCTTTTGTATACATTTTAGTAGAATATTAAATTTCTTCATTCTTTTCTGTTATTTTTTATAGAACTAATGGGTAGCTATTGTTATCTCTCCAGGAGTCCTTCTCAGGTTGTAGCTTGAAGAAGCATGGTAACTTAATGTGTGAATGATTTGGTGTTTTGTGTTTGGAACAAATGGGAAATACTGACCTACTGTATTTGTGTCAAGACAGTCAAATGTGTACAACCAGATGAAACAATGATCTCAAGAATCAATGATCATATGGATAGCTTTTTGGTGGGTGAAGAAGGCTACACTTATTAACCAGAACACTCATGTGATGGGTCAAATAAGATAGTGCTGATTAATTATTAAATCGCAGTTTATGAATTGACAAACAATTAAGATAAACATGGATCAATAACAACCATTCAAGTACAGGGGAAAAGAGAAATGGAAATCTGACATCGATAAATTAGAGGAACTTGTGATCTGTATTATATGATAAGAACAAGTCTATTACAGAAATGGTGTAGTATCAGTCCCTCTAGACTCGAACCCCTAATCTATAAAATTGATAGGCTTTATAGCCTTTACAAACAGTTTTAGATCCTGAGAAATCGGATCTGAAAAGACTAATAATAGAAAAACTATTACGAAATATTTCAAACAAAAATGGATCTAGTCTACTTCTAAAACTCGATTTGTCTTCAATTCCTTAAGTCTTCGACAACTGCATGCAAGTCTCTGATGTGTAAAGCTAGGTTGACCTTTGTCTTTGATAGTTGGATGATCTCAAGAGTTGTAAGGGAACTGCAACACCTTACTTCGAGCTCCATTTATTTAAAAATAACTTCATGTGGTTTCAGTGGCTCTTTCACCTTGAAGAATGCAATTTAGCCATCGAAAGCCCTGATTTTTGACGACTAACTGTGTGTTGCTATGTTGATTATGTCGTCGAAAAGCCTGAGTTGTAAAAAAAGATAAATGCCTCAAAACTCTGAAGGGAATCGCCAAAATATATGTGGGGGTTTGTTTGAAACCTTATTATGCCTTTTGATCGCCAAAATTCCCTTACTTCAAGTTCCAGATCTTTAGCAATAACTTTATGCGGTTTCAACGGCTCCTTCGTCCTGAAGAATGCAAGTTAGCCACCGAAAGCCCTGATTTTCGGTGTCTAACTGTGTGTTGCTACGTCGATTATGCCGTCGAAAAGCCTCAGTTGGCCAAAAAGATAAAAGCCTAAAAAATAAGTCTTCTCCTCGATCACTTGGGTTGATTTTCTTGCAAATTTACAACAACCTGTGCTAGAACATGCAAATCTGGGTGTGTAGCAATTTTATCCTTTAACCTTTTGATTTCTCTCTTCAAACGCTTGGCCAACCACCATAAACTGTTATAGTATTTTGTGATCCTCTTCTTCTTCTTCTCTTTCTTTATACTTTCAAGTGCCAATCTTTCCAAGGCTGCACTGGTTTCTGTGAAATTCTTTGATAGGGTCTCATATCTGGCCTTTATCACCCTTTCTAGCACTTCCTGTTGTGCTATTTTCTCCTTAAGTTTCTTGATCTCCTTTGATCTGTTCTGCTTCTTTTTGCTTCTAGATGCTTCACCCTTTTCAAGACTTGTGAGCATCTCAGTCTCTGGTTCTTGCTCCATGGAAAATTCTATATTTTCATCAACATGGACTTCTTCTTTTTCTGGTTCTTCATCTGAATCTGAATATGGCAAATTTAGAAAGTTTGTCTTCTTAGGTGTAGCCTGCTCTGTGTCTTCATCAAAATCCAACTTCTTCTTTTCTTTTTGGGCTTTTGAACTGGATTCTAGTTCTGCTAATGGTTCAAGAGTAATGTCTCTCCTCCTCTTCAAACTGCTTTGAGGAATCAAATATTTCTTACCTTCTTTCCTCTTATCTTTCTCAGGTTGAGATTGTAACCCAAAACCTTCCCAGAACACAAAGTGTTCCCATGTCCTTTATTTCTTCTTTGATTCTTCCATAATGGTCATCTTTATTAAGCCAAAGGGTATTCTGAATGTTGTTTGGTTCAGCCCGAACTCTGTTGCACATCTTAGTGAGGCTTTTATGGAAATAAACTGGCATATTCAATGGTGTCTTCCCTATAAAGTGATCCATTATCCTGAAATGATACAACATGACCCTGCCATACCTTCCTTCGGTAGTTATGTATAATTGGATGGATTTGAGAAGAGTTTGCCATTTATTTTCCAAGTAGAAACTAGGAATGTCTTTTTCCAGATTATATCTTGAAATTTTGGTTTCAAGTATGGTCTAAATTCCAAGTATTTTCTGACTGTAGTTTTGAACCAGTTTTGTCCTATCCTTGGCATGCCTGTAGTAGAGGCTATGGCGACTTCATCTACTAGTATCTCCAAAGAGACAATTGTGGCCTTGTCCCCATCATATGATTTAGCAAAGGCTTCTGTTATACCCTGGTGGTATCCTTCCTGTAATCTTTCAACATAAGTGAGACAACTTGCCCCTGAAAATAGTTGATGAATCTCTGGGTGAGACTACAAATATTGCATACTGTCTAGATCCCTTCTGAGAGGTGTACCTCCTCGCTTTTTCCCATCTGCAACAACCATGAATTAGTTTAAAAATCCTGAAACAAATGTTTCTTACCAATAGGCAGGAGCTTGTAGGCGAAGGTGAAAAAATTCTATGTTATTAAAATGGTGAAAGAGCACCCCTTATAACTCTCCCCATGTGTTGTGTTTAAATTTGAATGATTGTTGGTGTCAACCAGATCCGGGAACGTTTGAAATGGGCGTGACGATGGCTAAACAATATTCTGATATGACAAGAAATTGAACCCTCACACGATTTGCATAATCATTTACATAAACGGTGGCAGAGAACGTGGGATAGTTCCAAAACACCACTTAAGCTATCATTATGTCTTGATGACATGTGTCCTTCAATTAACATTCAGGCTTGCTTGATGCACTGAATAAAAATCCCACCTTCACTTTCATCGGCTCCTCTGTCCTTTGAAATGTCATTTTGCCACCGAAAGCTTGAACTTTCGGTGGCTCATCTTAAGCTTCAAAACAACATTTAGCCGTCAAAAAGGTTTTCTTTAATTTTTTAAAAACAATCAATGTAAAATTGGCTTATTTGGACTTTCTAACTTATTCTCTATTCTTAGAGACCATAGACCACAAAAAATTAAAAAATACACTCATTCATGACTATGCTATGACCTAAAAATCGAACAAAAAGACAAGTTTATTTTAGGAGATAACAACTATTACTATAAATTCCTCTCCAAATAGATACACATGTTCAAGGTTTTTGTAGGTTATGAAGAAATCATTGGGAATGAGTGAAAGGACTCCATCAATCAGAAACAACACCGAACGTTGGGATCTTGGTGAGTTGATTTTCCTCTTTTTCAATAAGTTAGTTACTCTTATGAAATTCGATTATTATATTTTAGTTTGGTATTTTGTTTGGAATGTACTTTGTATATGGTCATTAGTACATTGCAGTAAGTCACTAATGTAGGGGATTTTCCCCAAAAGTAGAATTGGTGACCATATTGGGGATGTTTCCCTAGTGGTATTTGTCTTTCTTTTTCCTTATACTGATGCTTGTCACTTGAATCACTAGTTTACAATCATTGGAGTCTTTCCCCTTTTCATTTGATCCAATTATCTTACCACCTTCCTTCTTTTTTTGAAGTTTTTGGAGCACACACTGGGTTGTAGTTGATAGAGTCATGTACATACATTCTCTTGACAATGTATATAGTCATATTTACGTGAGACTCATTGTAGACAATCATGTACATCATCTTACCAAAAAAAATTTAATAATCCTTTCTGGTTTGATTTTTCTTGGCCATGTCTCTAGGTTCTTGTTTAAACTCTTTTGTGGTTGTTTGTTTTGGATTATATAAAGAAAAAAAAATATTTTTGTGCTTTATCATTGTTGGGTCATTCTCATTTTTAGAGGTAGTTTGAGAAGTTAAATTTTGAGACCTTCTTGTCCAAGATTCACTTTCATTTCTATCTTTGATGAATCCTTATAGGTCTAAAGTATTTTCAACTTTCCTTTTTGTTGTTTCTTGCTAGTATTAAGGGAAAAAGTTTGTTTTTCAAATATTTCTTATTCCTTTTACTTTTTAAACAACAAAAGCATACATTTTCTTTTTTTAGAAACTAAACTTTGTTTTTCTTCTACGGCCTTTGCCATTATTTCACTAAAGAGAAAAAAAATTATATTATTCTTTCTTCTTCTTATAGTGCTTGTTTATTTTTAGTTTGCATTTCCATACTTGAAAAGGAAAAATATTTTGTTTCTATAACTTTGATGGAAATAATTCCAAAATATTATTAGTTTTCTTGCATTTGAAAGTTGCATCAGTAAGTGCATTTCATCCAAAAGAAAAAGTTGCATTCTTTGCACATCAAAAATAAAGATTTTGCTTTTGTTGAATTCTAAAGCATTTTTTACACTCATATTTTCAGTGAAGAACTGCATTTTGCATTTTTGTTCTCAAGTGTTATTTTTTGTTGAGTCTGTCAAAACACCATTTAGTTTCACTCATTACCCTTATGAGTAAATAATAGCCCCTATAAAATGAACATTAACTAAAATCAATTATACATTTTCATTTTCCTAGGGTAAACAAACTAGTCTAGGCTAGGGCCTTGGTTTAGGTTGGAGAGTTAATTTCTCCAAGGCCAAAAAACAAACTGAGGATTCTGAGATTGGGAGAGAAAATATGATTGTATTATAGGTGTGGAGGATAAAATCCTCTCACATAGGAGCTAAGAACAAGGTCGCATGAGTAATAACTGAGGATATAACCCCTTCGAAGCTTGATCGAACGTAGTAGAGAGATCATATTTTGGGGTTTCGTTGGTTCCCTTATCTCTATGAGAGTCGCCGCTTCCAAATCTTTGGGACTTTTTACGCTTCCTTGGATGTTGACTGCGAGTCGATACCCTTAGTTTCTTTTCCTAGGTATTTCATAGATGGCTGCGGGGGGTTTCCCCTCGTACCTAAGGAAAACTTCATATCACAATTTTTAGTATTGTTGGAGGGCTCTCCATGAAGCGAGGATACTTTCACCGAATAAGGCTAGTTAGTGGAGGTTGGGGTAACTACTTCTCTCTTCTTCGTTCGTTGGTTCATGGGACTTAATCATCCTGTGCCTTATTTTGGAAGGTCCTTTTCTTACTTCATTTCTATTACGATCTCATGACCTAATCCACCTGATTCGGGATATTGGCAAGGTTGTTTGTGAATTTTGTTTCTTTTAAGGATTTTCTAGTGGTGTTTTCTCCAATCATAGATTTCTTAGGAAGGTGTCTAAGTACTCACCTCGAGATGAAAACTCAAAGTGAATGATCAACCTCCTTGTCGATCAAGGAGAATTCAAGGTCTTCTACATGAATAAGTATAAGTTAATCCTCCACCACCTCCCTTGAGGTATCGACTTGATTAAACCAACACATTTGTACTGGCCATTCCTGTTAAGAGTGTAGACATGGAATCTATAGAAAATAACGCTTCTACTCCAAATATTGTAAGCATATCAGATCTTGAAGAAAAATACTTCACTTGTTCTTTAGATCCTACATTAACTAGAACCAACGGTTCAGTTGTTTCACAAATTTTGGCTCTCGGGTTTGACTTCACTGGCAGTCTCCCTCTTCGTCTGGGTCGGGGGTCCCTACAACTCCCACATTGACAATAGTCGCCAGAGGAATATTTCCTCCTGGCATCTCTAACCAAATGACTAATGTGTTTCAATCCACAATAATCACATCAGTTAGGAAATCTTCTCTACTGATTTCCAGGTCCACTCAACCTTTGGGTGTATCCTTGTCGTTATATGATAACTAACACATTTTCATTTGGTATGTCGTCAATGAGCATGTAGAACATATTGAATAGTTCTCAGTCGATGTCCCAAGCTACTAACATTGGAAAATGGAGTTATTTGATTCCCTAAAAATATTTTCCTTAGGGTGGAGGTCATATTCCTCTATCATTACCCTCTACAGGGAGAAAATCATTCCAATATTTGGGCCTTAATCCCTTTAATGGATGGGGCAGTCCTATGGGAAGAAGATTTAAATATGTGGTATTTCTTCTACTTCAATCCCATTCATGTTATATGGTGGATTCAGAAGTAATTCTATTACCTCATATGCAGTTTTGAAAGGGGGAAATCCCTTCTAGGAATAGTGGAATCCCATGCAAAGTTCATTCCCATTGCAAGAGATGCCTTCAGGGGGAAACCAATTTCTCAGTTAGAATACCCTCATGCAAGGATTTTTTTTCCTTCGGAGGTAGGGTTAGCAAGGGGTAACCTTGATTTTCCATTCAGGAACCAGATGGGTGGAGGTTTTCCTCCATTTAACTAAGGCCAACAAGGTTTCATACAATTATCTGGCCCATCCACAAGCTCTTCCTAGCAACCTGGTGCCAACACCAATCCGAGTTATTATTTTCTGATTCTTCCTCAACCCAAAACTTCCAACATTCCTAGATAGAATTCTAGGTCCCAGTTGAGGTTACCTTTTCTGGAAATGTTGAACTTTCTAGACCTGTCAAATCTCATGAATTCTTTAGTTTTTCATGATATAAACTAGCCACCAGTTCCCACCAAATTTCCATCTGACATTCCTAAGTTTGAAGTAAATCCTAGTGGAGATCACAGTGACCATGCAATGACATTTCATATGTGGTATTCGTAATATTCATTAAATGATTATTATATTCGACTCCACCTTTTCCAATGAACTCTTACTGTAGTCACAACTAAGTGGTACAATGAACTGGATGGTGGAGCATTTCACATGTTCCATGATTTGGCATTAGTTTTTATGAGTCATTTTTAGCTTCCTATATAGAACGATCTCGACACTGATCTATTGTCTACACTAAAATAGGATAAGGCCACTCATATCTTGGATCATATCTAGAAGTGGCAAAGATGGAATAGATTGATTAAATCTAAAGTTCCTACTAAATTATTGTTGGAATGGTTACTCAAGTATTTATTGTCGATTATCTCTAAAGATGTATCCACATCATGAGTCTTTTCTGAGGAAGAAGAAATTATGAGGGCCCAATGTTTATGTTTGATCTATTCATAGTCTAGGATCCTTTACGAAATTATATGAAACACACCATGACCCAGTTTTGATCCCGTGAAAAAAAAATCAGCACCTCATGTTAATGGCATCATTGGGTATGTTAAAAGAACTATCACAGATATGGTCACAAACTAGATGCAACAAATGACTATCCATCAGTCAGTGGTTGGTCAAGCTACTTCTTCAACTATACCCACCACCCAGTCATTGAATGTTCACGTTGTACAATTAATGTCCCCAAAGGGTACCCAACAACCCAGAGGGAAAGCTAAAAAGGGAAAGGATAAGAAAGGAGGTGGGGGTAATAAAAATGAAAGATATGATGCAAAAAATGGAGGGAAAAGAAGGAGATCAAGAAGGTGAAATTCTCGTGCAAGGTTTGTGGGGGTGATCACCTTACCCATCAATTCGCGCAAATGGAAGAGGCCAACCACTTGATAAAATAACATTAGCAGCCACAACATACTATTGTACCAAAAATTACATTCCAACAAGGGAAAAATATGCAGGTGGGCTCTTCCAATTCAAATCTAGAAGGGGGAACCTCAAGTGCACCTTTTTTAGATGAATATTACTCGTTAGTGAATATAGTCAACCATATGAAAGAAGAGGAGGTGGATTTGTTGACTATGTATCATGATTATAATAATCTCGAGTCGATGTCAAAAGGAAAAGAAACTTCATATTTTCAGGCTTGATCCAGGTGGATATTGGTGGCCACCCACCTATTCCAACTAGTTCCTCGTGTCCAGTTTTTATTCAACATGTCTTTTTGTACTGCTTTATAATTTTGAGTTCTACACTTATAGGGATTTCTTAAGCCTCACACATTCTCCATGTGGATATAGTTGGCCTCTCGCCTAATCCAACTGGCTTATTTTGTATGTTTTCATGTCAGCACATCTTTTTGTACTTTCATATCTGTTTTGGGGCCCTAAATGTTGTTTTCTTGAATCACTGCAATAAACTATAGAAGAAATCAAATTATGATGATGAAATGTGTATTTCTCTAAAATACCTTTCCAACAAGCTATCACATACCTAAAACGGAGGTCGTATGCAAAAGTTATGGCCCTAGGTAGTTGAGATAGCAAATTACACCAACTTACCCATAGGGCCCACATGACTTTTGGTGTTTCACCTTCTAGGGTTATGTTTTTGGATGTATAGGGTTTTGGAATTCATAATTAATATGTAAAGGGCCTCTGGAGCCTCATTGTAATCCATTTTTCTCAGACAGATGCACGTAGCAACCACATCTCTTATCAAAGATAACTACCACCATTCGAGCAAGTTTCAGTTAGGCAGTTTTACAGTTTCAGCCTATTTCATTATTTAATAGAAGATATTGTTCACTGAATATTTGTGTTATTATTCCTATATCTGTGTTTATTGTATTCAATCTTTAAATCAGTTCGTTCCACTCCTAAATCTGGATCAGTGGTATCAGAGCGGTCTTTTCTTCATTTATTTTTCTTTGTGCATGTCCCTGACAAGGTCTGGGTAAAAGAAGTTGGGACTCGAACCAATGGATCCATTACCAGATCGTTCACGTCGAGGATGAAAACAAATGATGGGAGATGAAAAGAAATATTATGGAGGAGGATATCCTATTAAAATGTTTCTCGAGGAAGCCCTCGTGCGACAAAGGAATGAAATGATGGAAAACTTCACACAGATCCTTCGATGGTTGCCCACATGAGAAGAATCTTCATCGGGTGGCCATGCAACCCCCTTCAAGGTACAGGTAAATTTTGATATTCCATTATTTGAAGGACTGATAGATGCGAATGCTGTAGATAAATGGTTGAATCTGCTCGAAGAATATTTTTTGATCCATAATTTTTCCGATCAGAAAAAGATCACTTTTTCACTCCTCAAGGTCGTTCCCCATGTTAAATACTGGTGGGACACTTACTCTGAGCAAAGGGACGTGGAGGAATCTGTAATTTTTGTAGTGGCCCCTACCTAGGATTCATTCTAGGATGCCATTAAAGAACAATACTATCCTATTGGAAGCTACGAGGACTAATACACCAGAAGGAACACACTACATCAAGAAAGGGACCAGATAGTACCAGACTTCACCAATATTTTCCATACCTTCCGCAACAAATTGGGTATCAAAGATTCTGAGCATCATATGGTGCTAAAATATCACAGTTGTTTGCATAGATACATTCAAACATAAATGGATTTCCTAGACATCGCCTCATTGGGCACAACTTATAGATATGCTGTCAAGATCGAACATAAATTTAAGCAGAAATGACGAGATTTTGGATCTACAAACCCTTCACAGCTGAAGGAGGGCAAAGGCAACACCAACCCACAAAGTAGGGGAAAAAGTCACGATGGTTTCCCTCAGGACAATCTGTCCAAGACGCAATGCAAGAAGGGAAACAAGAAGATGAAGAAGGACATGGGAAAATGGTGTGAGTACCATAAAATTCCTTGGCACAACACCGACAAATGTCGCTCCAAGCAATCCCTCGTGGCTGAGATGAAGGCTTCTGAGTTAGAGGTTGATTCTGATTTCGAGTCAAATCCTTAAGGAGGGAAGCAGATTATCGATGTTGAACCTAGTGCCATGGTCACTACCACCAAAGTCCGCCCAAGAAAACCATAAGAACCAGAGGAAGGGGAACGCCTCTTTCACTCGCAGATGTGGGTCAAGAGGGCTCTAATTCACTTTATTTTCAACAACGGTAGTCATAAGAACTTGATTTCAGCAGAGTTTGTCAAACGGTTTAACCTACCAACAACACTACACCCACATCCCTACACCATCGACTGGATTCGTCAAGGAAGAGATCTTCGTGTCAGCCAGCAGTGTCGTTTGGCCTACAACATCAAGCCTTTCAAAGATGAGGTACTTTGTGATATTTCTCCCCTTGAAGTTTGTGATGTTCTTTTAGAACAACCATATTTGTGGAAGTGTCATGTTGTGTATGAGTCTAGACCTCGTAGTGTTATTATTACTTCGGGTAGAAAATTGTACAAGATCCTAGAGGTGGCACCGCCTACTGCTATTTCTTTAATCTTTGCTAAGAAATGCAGTAAGGTCATTTCATAGAACGAGAAGTTCATATTCTTTGTGATCCATTCTCACAGTAAGCAAAAGGTCTCCACCACATCAATGGAATCTACACAATGCCTCTCTTTGAAGTAGAAGCAAGTGTATAGGATCATGGAAAAATACAGAGACATCTTCATCTTACCTACATGCCACTGTCAAGTCAAGCATCCAATTTATTTGACCCCCGACACACCTCTACCTAATGGACCAGTCTATCAACGCTCGCTGATGGAGAATGATGAAATCAAGTGTTTGATCCAAGAGATTCTTCAAAAGGGGCACATCAGACCTAGCTCCTCCCCTTGCGGAAGCCCAATTGTATAGGTGCAGAAGAAGGACGAGACTTGACGACTTTGCATTGATTACAGAGCCTTAAGAAAAATCACAGTTAGGAACTGCTACCCCATTCCTAGGATTGATGAAATTCTTGACCAGCTCAAGGGGGAAAATTTATTCAACAATATTGACTTGAAGTCTAGATACCACCAGGTTCCCATCGAACCAACTAATGTCTAGAAGACAACCTTCAAGTCTAAAGAAGGTCTCTACGAATGGCTAGTCATTCCTTTTGGCTTAACAAATTCACCAAACACTTTCATGAGGTTGATGGACGATGTATTGAGACCCTTCACCAACTCCTTTGTGGTAGTATATTTGGATGACATCCTCATCTTCAGCAGAACATGGGAGGAGCACATGCGACATATTCAATAGGTTTTGAGCACTCAGTGGTACCACAAGCTTTATTCCAACTTGGAAAAATGCTCTTTTGGTATGAACATGGTCCAATACCTGGGATAAATTGTTGATGAGAATGGGGTAGATGTTGATCTAGCTAAGATCCAAGTCATTCGTGTCTGGCTAGCCCCAACCACACTGACCGAGCTTCAGAGCTTCTTAGGACTCACAAATTTTTACCAACGGTTCGTGTTGGGATTCTCCCATATTTCTTGGGCTCTCAGCTAGGTGACCAAGGGTAGTGGTAGGGACAAGTTCATGTGGGGGAAGGAGAAATGACAAGCATTCAAATATATGAAACATCGTTTGTGGTTAGCTTCATTACTCTCCTTTCCCAATCTGCAACAACCATTCGAGATTGAGACTGATGCATCTGACTATGTTGTGGGTACAGTTCTCACTTAACACATGCATCTAGTGGCATACCATAGTAATACGCTCTCTGATACTGTCCAGAAATACCCCACCTATGACAAGGAAATGTATTCCATTATACAAGCATGTTGTCAATGGAAACATTACATTTTGGGGAAAGAGATGATCATACACACTGATCACAAGCCTCTGCAGTTCATACAGACATAGGGGAAATTGCAAAACGACAGCCATCAAAATTGGTCCACCTACCTGCAACAGTTCCATCTCAACATCAAGTATAATTCAGGTATCTCCAATTGTGTCATTGACTGACTCAGTCGGCCACCTGTGGCGGCACTTACCATTGTTCTCCATTCCTATGGACACGAAACATCAGAGTGGCCCCAACTTTACCAGCAAGATCCGGACTTTGCCACCACATATCAACTCTTGGGTACAAGCGCCACAGTCACTGATTTTCACATTCAAGACAGACACTTATGCCACCTAGGCCATCTCTTTATTCCTACAAAAGAGCATGCAAAGATGATTTGGGAAGCCCACTACAGTTGGGTGGCAGGACCTTTTGGCGTAGATAAAACAGTGGTCATTCTTTATAAACATTTTTGTTGGCCAAAGCTTCGACATGACATCAGAAAATATATCAGATCTTGAACTGCCTGTACCATTGCCAAGCCGACCATCAAGAAGCAAGGATTATACACCCCTCTTCCTATTCCCAAGAAGCTGTGGGAATCCATCTCCATGGATTACATGTCTAGTTTTTTGTACACCAAGCACGGAAATGACTATGTGTTTGTGATTGTTGATCGGTTCTCGAATATGGACATCCTCACAGCCTCTAAGAAGAATGTCACAGTGACAGATACTGCCAAGCTCTTATTCAAACAAGTTTGGGTTTACTTTGGGATATGATAGACAATCATCTCCGACCAAGACAACAGGTTCCTCAAAACCTTTTGGTCAAAACTTTTGTCTCTGTTAGACACCAAGCTCAAAAAATCAACTTCTTTCCACTTGCAAACCAATGGCCAAACCGAGGTCATCAATCAGATGATTGTGCACATCTTGTGCATGTACAATTCTAATCATCCTCGTACATGGGACGAGAGTCTCCCATATGTCCAACACAATTACAACAAGGCTTTCCATAGTTCCACCGGCCATAGCCCATTTTAGGTGGGTTTGGGATTCCAACCCTTGGGATGCATTGATGTTGAACTTCCTCTTGCCACTTCCCAGACAGACTCTTCCCTTGATTAGTGTGTTATTAAAAAATCCACCAGATTCATTGAGTGGATTCAACACATCCGCCAATAGGTCCAAGAGATTTTGCAGAAATCGAATGCTAAGTACAAGAAGTGCCATGATAAACACAGGGTACCACACCAGTTTCAGGTTGGTGACCAAGTCTTGTTACATTTGCAGAAGGAGCGTCTCACCAGGCCCCATTGGAATCTTCGGCCACTTCATTATGGGACTTACACTATCACCAAGGATGTGGGTAGCAATGCTTTTGATCTCAACACTCCACCCTTCCTTGGTTTGCATCCAATATTTGATGTGGACCTCCTTCGGCCATATTTTCCACCCTTATTGGACACCTATGAGATTGTTGAACAACTAACACCAACATAGCTCAACCCTCATTGGATGGAACAAGCATCCATGAATCATATAGTGGAGACATAGGTCAAGGGCACTCGCCAGCAACAGATCCATCTTTATCGAGTTGTCAAGGCAGGGAAACTCCTACACCAAGGAAAGTGTCTCACCCAGGGCCAAATCTAGTAGAATTTTCCTCACCCAATGGGGGAAATCAACGCAATGGAGACCATTGCTTCCTAAGGGGGGAGGATTGATCCAGGTGGATATTGGTGGCCACCCACCTATTCCAACTGGCTCCTCATGTCCATTTTTTATTCAGCACATCTTTTTGTATTTCTTTATAATTATGATTTCTACACTTATGGGGCTGTCTGAAGCCTCACACATTCTCTAGGTGGATATGGGTGGCCTCTCACCTAATCCAACTTGATTATTTTATATTTTTTCATGTCAACACATGTTGTACTTCCAGGGATATTTTAGTGCCCTAAACATTTTTTTCTTGACTCTCCATAGTCATAATGTAGACGAAATCAGATTCTGATGGTGGAATGTGTAGTTCTCTGAAATATCTTTCCAAAGGGATATCACACACCTAAAACGAAGGTCATATGAAAACATTATGACCCTAGGAAGTTGAGGTACCAAATTACACCATCTTACCCATAGGGCCCACATGAATGTTGGTGTTTCACCTTCTAAGGTTAGGTTTTTGGATGTCTAGGGTTTTGGAATTCATGAGTAATATGAAAACTGCCTCTGGAGCCTCATTGTAATCCATTTTTCTCAGAAGGATGCACATAGCAGCCACATCTCTTCTCAAAGATAGGTACCACCATTCGAGCAAGTTTTAGTTCTGCAGTTTTACAGTTTCAACCTGTTTCATTATTTAAAGGAAGATACTGTTCACTGAATATTTTTGTTATTCTTCCTATCTTCGTGTTTATTGTATTCAGGCTGTTAATTAGTTTGCTCCGCTCCTAAATCCAGATCAAGGGTTCTCTCCATATTGAGAAACTTGAGAAGGAAACAATGTCATGCATACCGAAAGGTGTGTTTAAGAGGGAGTCACACAACCAGTTAGGAACCAAATATCAATATAGCATAGAAAAACCTTAGAATAAGTACTCAATGCCTTGAAAAAGAGATAAATTTGGATAATAAGCCTCTTCTAGGGGGAAACCTCTTTATGCCCAAGTAAATGTCTAAATACAATATGATTCCAAATGAAAATGTCTCCTTGGTATATATAGGAGACTAGGAGGTACAATTACAATGAATGGACTCAAGACGACATAAATAAAATATTACTAATGTAATATGCCCCAATTAAGGGGTAATGAGCCACTATTTAGGGATTAACATGCCCCTCCCCTTGAGACAAGTATTGTCCGCAACACTTGAGTAACTCTAGATGCTTCTTTATAAAAGACTCATCTTCCCAAGTAGAATCTTCAGCCGGTATTTTCCTCCATTTAATGAGATACTCTGAAATGGATCTATTCCTCAGCTAGCGAATTCTTGTGTCAGTGATGGCTTCAGGATCCAATATGATTTTTCCTTCCTCGTCAATTTTTGGAAATATATTTTGAACTTGGATCTTGTCACCTATAACCTTCTTTAAGCATGAAACATGGAAAACTGGGTGTACTCGTGAAGATGCAGGAAACTCCAATTTGTATTCCATAGTACCAATCTTTTGCAAGACCTTATAAG
>ML795090.1:571261-582463 GCA_009831015.1 Picea engelmannii
CATCTATTTGTATGGTTGTAGTCTTAAAAACACCCAATCCCCTACTTCAAAACTTCTTTCACTACGATGTTGATCTGCTTGTTGTTTCATGCGATTATGTGCCATGGTCAGGTTGTCCTTTAATATTTGGAGAACTTGTTGTTTATGCTCGCTGTGATATTCCACTGCTTGAACCTTAGATTTTTATTTTAGAGAAGAAGTGATGGAAGGAGGGTGGTATCCATAGAGTGCCATAAATGGTGTCATTTTTTTTGCAGTATGAAAGGAAGTGTTATACCAGCATTCTGACAAGGGTAACCATTTGAACCATTGTGTTTGTTTATCAGAGACAAATCAATGAAGGTATCCTTCCATAAAATTTTTCACTATCTCAGTTTGTCCATCAGATTGAGGATGATAGTATGAGAAATGAGCCAATTGAGTACCCAAACAAGAAAATAATTCTATCCAAAAATGTTCAGTGAAGATGGGATCTTTGTCACTTAAAATAGTCTTTGGGCTACCATGTAACTTTTGAACTATCTCCATGAATGCGGTGGCAACTGTACTGGCTTTGAAGGTATGAGAGAGTGCACAAAAGTGTGTGTACTTGGCCAGTCTATAAACAATCACCATTATGTCACTCTTTCCTTCAAACTTCGGTAACCCTGTGATGAAATCCATGGAAACCTCCTCCCAACACTGACTTGGTTTGGATAATGGTTGTAAAAGACGTGGGGTTTTAATTGTTTCCACCTTATTTTTTTGGCAAATCAAACATTATGCCACAAACCTTTGAAAATATGTTTTAAGGCCATCCCCAAAAAATTCCTTCTTGGCCCTATGGTAGGTTTTCAAAAATCTCGAGTGTCCTCCTACTGGAGAGGTGTGCAATTCCAATAGTACCTTTTGTTTGAGTTGGGAGTTATTACATAAATATAAGTGATCTTTGTACCATAGTGAATCATTTTTCCATGTAAATGTATCTGATGCACCACAATCCTGCTGCAACCTTTGAATGAGAGTCCACACTTTTTCATCATTCTTCTATTCATCCCTTTCTTCTATTATCCAATTGGGTTGGATGATCGAGATAGCACAGAGAAAGGCCTTAACATCTTCTTCCTTTCTTGAGAGTGCATCTTCAACAACATTTTGATTCCCCTTTTTATAGACGATTTCAAAATCATAACCCAATATCATGTTCAACCATTTTTGTTGTTCTTCTGAAGATAGTCTTTGTTCCAAGAAGTATTTAAGACTATCATGATCTATTTTGACCTTGAAGTGCCTACCTATTAGGTAAGGATGCCATTTCTTCAATGCATGTAGTATTTCCATCATTTCATTCTCATAAATGGGTTTATGTAAGTCCTTTCCCTTGAGTGGTCGACTTTCAAAATCTAGGGGCCTTCCTTCTTGCACTAGGAAAACACCAATTCCATTTCCCAAGGCATCGCATTCCACAATAAAGGTTTTTGTGAAGTCTGGAGTGGTCAAGAAGAGAGCTTTGCACATCACCTCTTTAACTTGTTCAAAATATTTAGTTGCCTCTGGAGTCCATGAAAATGCTTCCTTCTTAGTTAGTTTCATTAAATGTGTTGTTATTCTTCCATAGTGTTGAACAAACTTGCGGTAGTAACCTGTCAAACCCAAATATCCTCTAAGATTCTTCAATGTTTTGGGAATCGCCCAGTCCATCATGGACTTAATCTTGTTAGGGTCTACCTTGACATCTTCATGAGATACAATAAGACCCAAATACCTTACCTCCTTCACTCTAAAGAAAGATTTGGATGGTTTGGCATATAGTTGTTGCTCCTTTAGTAGTTGTAGCACCTTGTCAACATGTTGCACATGATCCTCCCAAGACATTCTATAGATTAGTATATCATAAAAAAATACTAACACAGATTTTTGAAGGAATGTGTTAGCGTCGGAAGTCACTCCTGGATTGCTTGTAGGAGTAGAGCCTGACACCCATACGTTTTATGTCACGATAGTTTTTAATGGATGATCAGATGGGTAGAGACTCGGGGAGATATCACTCTAACTCAGGGACTGGGTCTGGTACGTAAGAAACAAGGAGGTATTGATCTAACTTTAGCCAGTGGGTTGATTAAAATATGAACATGTGGAAGACTTACTAAGAAAAGTGAACAAACAACTTTGGGCAACAAGCTTTCGGTAGTTTGCAGAAGAAAGACTCTGAATGCAAGATCCGCTTGGTTCAGGGTCTCAAGAAACTGAAAGTGGACTTGATTGGATCCTCCAATTCCAAGTCACTCAGTGTTGGGAAAATCACATTAACCGATTAGAGACAACACAACTATTACAGTGATCCATTACAACATCATCCTATAACAGCTATAGCTCGATTGGATCCTCCAATTCTGAGTTGCTCTAACACAGTGTAAACAAAGGCGTGAAAGAAACTGGCATTCATAAGGCAAGAAGTCTCAAAAGTCCATACATAACCAGATTAACAGTGCTTCGTTAAAACTTTACAACTGGGAGCTCTGCTCAACCATCGATACCTTACAAATTACAAAGGCTGAGTTTATATACTCAGAGAAAATTGCCACACAGAGGCGTGTGAGGTCATCTGAAGCTTGGTGTCCCTTCAGCCAAAATCGAACGGGCTTTCTCGGTCAGACGCCTCCTTAACTGCGCGTGGCTCCTGCAGGGGGAGTAGCTGAGCCAGTGAATGTTGATTTAGCATGTGCAAACCTCCTCTGGCTAGTTGAGGACTCGGCATGGCTTCTTTGAAGAACTGAGTACACAGGACCGTCTCGAGCAGACCACTTGCCAGACCTTCCATACCTTACACTTAATGCATGAGAAGAGGTTTCACCCACCCCTTCTCTCCTTTATTTACTCCAAGCGAAGGTCGAGAGCGGGATCGTATCAGATGGTACTTGGAGATCGAGAAGATCCTTTCGGCGACTGGACTCGACGCCTTTGGACCCTTTCATCGCAGTTCCTTTCTTTCCCAAGTGACTATGGGCTATGACCCCGTGCTTATTCCCAAAGCGCTTTCGGTTTTTGCGAATGGAAGGAGTTAATCCTTGCTTCTCGTAAACGCGATGAGGAAAACGCCGAGACGGCTTAATCTGGCGCCACGTGCCCCTCTGGATCTGACGGTTCTGAATTCTCCCGACAATGCTGTGGGCCCCAGGTCCTGGACGCTCTCGTCACTTCGCGCATTGGGGAATGATGGAGCTACTCCTTACATTTCAAAATCACGATGCGCGAAGGGGCGATAGAACCTAATCGCGCATCACGTATCCTTCTTTTGATTGGACAACCTGAAACCTTCTCGGTGATACCATGGGCCCATCATTAAAAGATCTTTTTACTTCACGATTCATGAGTTCATGGGTCGAAGACCCTCGACTCCCCTTTCTAAACTCTCGCTCCCCGAGATAGCGATACGAACCGGGCGCCTTCCTGGTCAGCGCTCTTTACATATAACCATTGGCTAAGACCCAAGTACTAACGCCTCTCGCAACTCGCGGCTTCACGAGTTGGAGTATCAGACTTTGGCATCCTCCCCTCGTGAAGTCCCGAGACGCGATGGTCAGTGCAGGTTGACCCCCTCCGCGCACTTTTCGTAACTCGCAATCTCGTGCAACCAAAAGACATGGTCCACCCTTCGAACTCATGAACCCTGAGTTCGAGAAACAACTGTTGTGCTTATACTGATCGCGATTGATGCCCCTTGAAAACATTTTTGCACTATACTTGGCGCGACTCGGTTAATCTGCGATTTCCCATCAACTGTTGTTCTGCTTTGTCTCTGGATCCTTTCCGCTGAAGAATGAAATGCCCGCTCGCTTGATTTTATGTCCGAAAAGGACTTCTTCTGTGTGCTGCGCTCGAGCGTTTTTCACGCTACTTGTAGATCTGAACACTCTTAGGCCCGAGACAAGAAATGTCGCTAACATTAGGCTCCATGGGAGATAGAGTCATCCCTATGATGCTCTAAGAACTCACCCGCAACTCCAGTGCCTTGCTGTTGGGATATGGAGTCATGCTCAAAACATCCCGCTGCTGAAAATACAGGCCAAAAAATAAAAGTAACAAAATAAAGCTACATGTTCAAAGGAGCTTATTTATATACAATCCTAATGCTAATAAAATATTTTACATGGGCTAGGTGAAAGAAAACTTCCACCATATCCATTCAAGCAGCTTCCTCGATAGAAGCTCCTTCCTTCTGTCGATGATCACTAGCAGATGGTGTAACCATGACAGCAGAACGGTTACACTCTTCAACTCCTCCTTACAAGCTGGAGTTGAGATGAAATAGGGCAGCTCCAAGGCATAGGGGAAATGCCACTCCATGTACTTGCAGACAGGGTCATAGAATGAGTGGCAACTTCCAGAAAATGGGCGACAGACACCCTCCTCAGCTACATAGTTGTTCACCTGTGGTTGAATATCTCTGATAAGCACAGGTTGATGGTGGACAACTGAATTAGGCTTGCTGCTCTCAGGTGGTAGTTGCTCGCTGACTGGATTTGGACAGGAAATATCTTGCACCTCTGGTTCTTTCTCCCCCAGGTCCGATTCATATTCATAATAAATAGGGACCATGGGGTGGTTCTGTTTGCTAACTAGCTCTTCGGTATCTCTATAGTGATCAAAAGTAGGATAAGTTTGCTGCTCATCATCACTATAATATATATCAAAAAGGGGTTGTCCTTCATTGATATGATCCTCCTCCAGAACAGTGATCTCGTCAAAAATTTCCGTTTCAGGGACAGCGGGACCTGCTGCTTTTGGCTTCTCATACATAATCTTTTTCTCTTTAATCCCAGGTAAACATATATCATGAGAAACCCCCTGGAGAAAAACAGAGGAAACCGCTTCCACAATAATTTCTTCTTTAAAAATGGGAAGGCCTCCGTCCTCAGAAGCAGGGCTGCTAGGAATATCTGCTTCAACCTGATACTTAGGTGAGCCATCTACCATGGACCACATCTGCTCTACAAACTCATAATCTCCACAAGAGGCGTGTTGATCTTCATGAAGATCTAAAAGAACAGATGCATCTGATATGATGTCAGATGCTTCCGTTTTGGGGCTAACACAATTAATATCGTCCAACACCTCTATATTTTCATAGCAAATGCTTTTCTCCACAGTAAGGGCTTCATCATGGACATGGTCTTCAGGGCCAACAGAGGCTTCATGAAGTGAATAAAACTCCTCACAATAGTTTTCAAACAAGCAATCAGCTAGATAGTAGTCTTTACAAAATGAATTGAAAGCTGTATGAAAACTTGTTAAAGAGAGAATGCTTGCAGCGGGAAGAGACCGACACCATTCAAGACCAGCTCCCTTCAATGAATACCTGAAGAGATTAATCTGGAAATCCTCATGCGTGATATTGTGTCAGTGAATAGCTTCATGGAAGTCCAGTAAATGCTCAGCTGGTACCTCCCAACTCTGTGCATGAAATTCGGGGAGGAAATCTTCCCAGATGTCTCTATCAGGAAGCGCATTAGGAAAACCAACTATCTGGGAAAAGTCACAGAAAGCAAACCTTTGAGCCAAAATTTTCTCCATATCGAACCAGTGGAGTCGCCAATCGATCCTTGAATCATGGAGTCGCTAGGTGAAAGATGCGCAGCTTCAAATGTGCCTGGTCCTTGTTCACCATCAAAGGCCGGATCTTTAACATTATCGTTACCCAAGGAAACTTCTCAGGCTGAGAAAGCAGCCGCTAAAGCCTTCTCGAGAAAGCTCCTCTGGGTCAGCTTTAAGGTGTGCCAACAGTGGCCACAACTGGAACAGTAAAGTGGAAACAATGGAGTCGCCACAGTGGAGTTGCCAGGTGCACAGTAGCAATCTAAATAATTTTGATTTCTGATGCACCTTCAGAATCAGTTGATCGTTGTCGTTCTGCCCAGGGAAAATCTTCAACTTCGTCCCCGGCAACGACACCAGAAATGTTAGCGTTGGAAGTCACTCCTGGATTGATTGTAGGAGCAAAGCCCGACACCCATCAGTTTTATGTCACGATAGTTTTTAATGGATGATCAGATGGGTAGAGACTCGGGGAGATATCACTTTAGCTCAGGGACTAGGTCTGGTACGTAAGAAACAAGGAGGTCTTGATCTAACTTCAGCCAGTGGGTTGATTAAAATATGAACAGGTGGAAGACTTAGTAAGAAAAGTGAACAAACAACTTTGGGCAACAAGCCTTCGGTAGTTTGCATAAGAAAGACTCTGAATGCAAGATATGCTTGGTTCAGGGTCTCAAGAAACTGAAATTGGACTTGACTGGATCCTCCAATTCCAAGTCACTCAGCGCTGGGAAAATCACAAGAACCGATTAGAGACAACGCAACTATTACAGTGATCCATTACAACATCATCCTATAACAGCTACAGCTCGACTGGATCCTCCAATTCCGAGTTTCTCTAACATAGTGTAAACAAAGGCATGAAAGAAACTGGCATTCATAAGGCAAGAATTCTCAAAAGTCCATACATAACCAAATTAACAGTGCTTCGTTAAAACTTTACAACCGGGAGCTCTGCTCAACCATCGATTCCTTACAAATTACAAAGATTGAGTTTATATACTCAGAGAAAATTTCCACACAGAGGCGCGTGCGGTCATCTGAAGCTTGGTGTCCCTTCAACCAAAATCGGACGGGCTTTCTCGGTCAGACGCCTCCTTAACTGTGCGTGGCTCCTGCAGGGGAAGTAGCTGAGCCAGTAAATGCTGATTTAGCGTGTGCAGACCTCCTCTGGCTAGTTGAGGACTCGGCATGGCTTCTTTGAAGAACTGAGTACACAGGACCCTCTCGAGCAGACCGCTTTCCAGACCTTCCATACCTTACACTTAATGCATGAGAAGAGGTTTCACCCACCCCTTCTCTCCTTTATTTACTCCAAGCGAAGGCCGAGAGCAGGATCGTATCAGATGGTACCTGGAGATCGAGAAGATCCTTTCGGCGACTGGACTCGGTGCCTTTGGACCCTTTCAGCGTAGTTCCTTTCTTTCCCAAGTGACTATGGGCTATGACCCCGTGCTTATTCCCAAAGCGCTTTCGGCATTCCCGAATGGAAGGAGTTAATCCTTGCTTCTCGTAAACGCGATGAGAGAAACGCCGAGACGGCTTAATCTAGCACCACGCGCCCCTCTGGATCCGATGGTTCTGAATTCTCCCGACAATGCTGTGGGCCCCAGGTCCTGGATGCTCTCGTCACTTCATGCATCAGGGAATGATGGAGCTACTCCTTGTGTTTCGAAATCGCGATGCACGAAGGGGCGATAGAACCTATTCGCGCATCACGTATCCTTCTTTTGATTGGACAGCCCGAAACCTTCTCGGTGATACCATGGGCCCATCATTAAAATATTTGTTCACTTTACGATTCGCGAGTTCACGGGTCGAAGACCCTCGGCTCCCCTTTCTAAACTCTCGCTCCTCGAGATAGTGATACGAACCGGGCGCCTTCCTGGTCATCGCTCTTTATATGTAACCGTCGGCTAGGGCCCAAGTACTAATGCCTCTCGCAACTCACGGCTTCGCGAGTTGGAGTATCGGACTTTGGCATCCTCCCCTCGTGAAGTCCCGAGACGTGATGGTCAGTGCAAGTTGACCCCCTCCGGGCACTTTTCGTAACTCGCAATCTCGCGCAACCAAAAGACATGGTCCACCCTTCGAACTCACGAACCCCGAGTTCGAGAAACAACTGTTGCGCTTATACTGATCGCCATTAACGCCCCTTGAAAACATTTTTGCGCTATACTTGGCGTGACTCGGTTAATCTGCGATTTCCCATCAACCGCTATTCTGCTTTGTCGCTGGATCCTTTCCGCTGAAGAATGAAATGCCCGCTCGCTTGATTTTAAGTCCGAAAAGGACTTATTCTGTGTGTTGCACTCGAAAATTTTTCGCGCCACTTGTAGATCTGAACACTCTTAGCCCCGAGACAAGAAATGTCGCTAACAGAAGGGCTTGAAAATGGAATTCATCAACCCTTGGAATGTGGAAGGTGCATTTGTAAGGACAAAAGGCATGACCAAAAATTCATAATGGACTTCATGAGTTCAAAATGTTGTTTTTGGGATATCTTCTTCCTTCATTCTAATATGATGATACCCTGAACAAAGATCCAACTTTGTGAATGAGTGTTATCCATGTAGCTCATCTAAAAATTCATCAATAATGGGAATGGGAAACTTATCTTTAATAGTGATCTTGTTGATCTCTCTATAATCTGGACACATACGCCATGAGCCATATTTCTTGAATACCATTACCATCGGTGTAGAGTAAGAACTTTGGCTAGGTCTAATAATGTCAACCTCTAACATTTCTTCAAACATGAGCTCAATTTCACTCTTTTGGGCATAAGGGTATCTGTATGGCCTGATGTTAGGAGGAACACTCCCAAGAATTAGGTGAATATCATGATCATGATTTCAAGTGGGTGGAAGACCTTTGGGAATATCTTCAAATACTTTGGAATGCTTATTAAAGATCCCTTGGAGATATAAAGGAATAGATGGCTTAGATGTTTAAACATCTAGTGAGCATAGTTGTGAAATAACACCTTGATGCCCCTTTTTCAATAATTTTTCATGCCATTAGAGATTATCACCTTACTGAGTTTCCCTGTGATACCTCTTAACTCAATTTCTTTTCCTTCCAATGAAAATTTAATAAAAAGTTCTTGAAAATTAAAAGCCATTGTTCCTAATGATTGTAACCATTGAATTCCTAGTACAACATCAACACCACCCATGGGTATAACAATAATTTGAATATTCATTACATATTCCCCCATATTAATATTTATCTTATTTCATTTTCCTGAACAATTGGTAGTTCCTCCATCTGCAATCATTACTAGTTGAAACTCTGGCGCTGGATATACAAATCAATTGAGATCTTTGGCTAATTTATAGTGAATGAAATTATGAGTACTAACAGGATCAATTAGTACTATTACCTTTTTATTTTTGATATATCCTTTGATCTTGAGGGTTTGAGGAGTGCTAATTCCAACGAATGCATTACACGATATCGTGGTAGTCAACTCTTCAGATGAAATTGATTCTACATTTTCATCTTGAGATGGTACTTCTTCTTGTTCATGTTCTTCTTCCTCTTCACAATCTATGTAGAATAATTTATTCTCACCACACTTATGTCCCGTACTATATTTTCTTTTACAATTAAAGCATAAACCTTTTTCTTTTCTTTCCTCCAATTGTTGAGGTGTCAACCTTGTAGGTTGAGGTGTTTTAGAAGAAGGAACATTATTCTCTATATAAATGTTAGGATTGGTCCTTCTAGTAGCCATAGCCATATCTTTACTTTCAACATTTCTTGCCACCGTAAATGCATTCTCCAATGATTTGGGTTCTCAAAGGCAAACCTCTTGTTGAATGTTATACTTTAAAGTTCCTATGAATACATCAATCAAGTCCTCATCTGGAATATCTGTTACCTTTATATTCAATATTTGGAAGTTCTCAATGTGCTCTGTAACTGAACCCTTTTTCTCGAGATTTATCAATTGGCTAAAGAAGGTATTGCTCCTTGTATCCTCATAGTGTTCTATCATTTCTTCCGTGAAAATTGTCCAAGTGACGAGTGATTTGCAAGAAGAAATCCATCAATACCATACAACTTGATTGGGTTCTAAATATAAAGAAGAAATTTGTACCTTTTGTGTATGTGGCACATTATGTAGATCAAATAATTGCTCCATCAGAAGTATCCATGTGATTGGGTCCTTGCCATCAAACTTCCTCATATCGATCTTAGGAACATGGTTGGTCTTCAACCCAAAGTTGGAGTTTCTCCATTATTGATTCACCTTCCTTGTGTCCTCATCATGAATTTCATGGGATACATTTTCACTTTTAGGTGTCCTCTCTATCAAGAAATTTTTCAATCCTCCCATGATCTCCCTTTTTAAACCATCCATATTAGTATTTATTGCCTCCAACTTAGCTTCTATTGAATCCATCATCTCTTGTAGTTCATATTTTGATACTTTATTCTTTTGTAATTCATTTATGTCCCTACGCATTTCTTCACCTTCATCAAGATTCCAAGTAGGACTTTTTGGAGGCTTATTTGGTGTAGAAGTTCTCTTTTTGGGTGGCATGTTGGCCAAGTATCACTTTTGAACCTTGATTTTGAGGTGGTTCTGCTAGACAATCTTTCTTCTGTTATATATCCAAAGTTTTGGCCCTTCTGGGTATGAAAATTTCCTTTTTATAGTTATATGATATTTCTTCTTTGCAATGCCATATGTCTGATCAAAATTAGATGTGCCAAGTGGAATTTACGGTAACTTCCCCACAACTTGCTGATTTTTTTCTTTTCGATGAGATCTCACTTGTATAGCATGCCCCACACAAAATAATTGATATACAATTTTGAAAATCATTCCAAAACTACTATGGACTGTCCACTATCCAATGCAATCATTCTCACTCAATTTGGATAATCTAGGAAGAAGTTATGATTGTTTTACCCAGAACACCTGCTTGAGACTAGTCAATAGGACTAGTCGGATACCCTATCTTCCACAGGGTGTATCTACAAATTTACGATGACCTGGAAGCTGAAAGTTTTAAAACAGATACCTTACTAATTTCTGTGAATATCCTCTGGAGTTTAGGGTCTGAAACATTACAAAAACAGTTTTATAGCGAAAATTCTGTAATGAATCAATTGAGGATGATTCCATAACCCTATCTTACATAGGATAGATCTCTGAAAGTATAATTCTCCAGGAGCTAAAATTTTAACCCAACGTACCTTGGCCTGTCTACTAAATATCCTCTAAGTTGTTCCTTCTGAAATGTTGTAGAAAAAAAATTATATTGAAAATTCCACGGTGTCTCATATGTAGCAGTTAAACCCCAAGACCTTGAGCTCTGATACCATATGTTAGGAACCAAATATCAATATAGGATAGAAAAACCTCAGAATAAGTACTCAATGCCTTGAAAAAGAGATAAATTCAGATAATAATCCTCTTCGAGGGGGAAACCTTCTTATGCCCACACAAATGTCCAAATACAAGATGATTCCAAATGAAAATGTCTCCTTGGTATATATAGGAGACTAGGAGGTACAATTACAACTAATGGACTCAAGACAACATAAATAAAATAACATTACTAATGTAATATGCCCCAATTAAGGGGTAATGAGCCACGATTTAGGGCTTAA
>ML795091.1:11575-28857 GCA_009831015.1 Picea engelmannii
CATGATTCTTGACTTTTTCTGAGCATATCTTCAGTGGCACTTCATCCCTTGAGTAAGTCATGCACTTCTTCATTGAACAGAGGTAAGTTACTACTTAAGGTTATATGTTATTGTTATATACAGATCTATTGTTTTATGGTTCAGATCTAATTGCTACTGTTTAGATCTGATTGCTTTGATCATTCTGGAATAAATTATTGTTTAGATCTAACTCATAAATCTACCTATTGTTTAGATTTGTTTATCTTGCTTACTCAGAAATATATTTCTAGCTTAGATCTAATCATTTTCAGATCTACTGTTGTACTTCATTCCTGTTCTAAGTTTGATTTAATTTCAGACCATTGTTGTTCTATCTAACAGAAAATTTAAAAGATAGTATTTTTCTGGTTTTCTTCCCTAATTCTAACAAGAGAAACACCAAAATCACCAAGAGTAGCGAAAATTTCAGCCATGTATTTCTCACAATGGGAGATTTATGTTAAAATGAGATCTTATGATCTCTTATTTATACAAAATGTCTCCAAAATAGTTTGTCCACGTAATATTAGGGTAAACCACAAGACTTGGGGTCAACAACCCTAATCTTGCCCCTTTACAAAGATAATATTTAAAAATTCAATCTAATTTCACTTTTGCACAAATAAAACCCTAAAATGGATGGAACATCTCCACTTTACGGGACGTTTTAGCTCTTTGACCAAGTTGTTGGAGCTGTGGTAGCATGGCTAGGCCTCGAAAGGCCACTTGTCTTCACTCCACGTCCTCTTCCTTGTGATCCAAGCCTTCTTTCACCAAGACGTCCACTTGTCCATGTCTCACCACCAAACCCTAGCCCCCAAGGATGACGTCAAGCCTAAAAAGGTGACGTTTTGCCTCTCCTAAGCAAATCGTTTGGCATGTGAGGGTTGGGATAGGTCTTCCACATCATCTTCTAGGTCTCCAAAACTTTGTCTTTGTGATCAGGCATGTGGACCTATGGCATCCAACCTGTGGGCTTGCAACCCCAAGGAAGCCCAAGCTAGGCTTGTTCTTCCAAAATTGTCCACCAACTAGGTCCTACAAAGACAGATAAGCACGCTCTCCAAGGATCTCAAGTCAAAATATCATGATAAGTAAATCAAGTCAATAAATGAGCCACCTAAGCATGTGCATCAAAGATTACCCTGTCAAACAATTAAGTGCTCAAAGACGTTATGTGACTTGTCAAGCTTGGATATGGGAGGGTTGACGAGGTGTCCTATTGGGTAGATCTTTCCCTAGGTTAAGGAGATTTTCCAAGAGATCCCTCTCTAAGCCATGTAAAGTGGGTGAAGTGGTTAAGGGTCAAGACTCAATAGGCATGAGATTCATGACATACAAGGGGTTATAGTGTCTCATTCAAGGGTGCCATTGTAGAGGGTGTGTGGTGCCTTCGTTTGCAATGCACTTTTTCCAAGCCCATAGTTTTGCCATTCTTTGTTTCTTTCAAATTTTAGGGACAAGTTGAAGGCCATTGTCCTGGCGTGGTGTCCAGATGATGACAGTATCCCTCACAAATACCTAGTGGAAATGAGAAGGTTGGCTCGTGATGAGACCCCTTCCTCTTAGCGATGCAACTGAGAGCCATTACCCTGACTTGGTGACCAGATGATGGTAATGTCATACCACTAAATATCCATGATCATGATAGGCCAGCTCGTGATGAGACCTCCTATCCTCCAACTAACCCTTTAAGCATTCTTAATCATTATTCTTGTGGGCCACCCTTTTCCTTACAAATAAGCATTTCATTGCTTTCTTGGGGGATCGTTGGGCGAAGCATCTGGAAGGTTTATACATAGGCTTTTATCTTTACCCAACAACAATCCCTCTGGACCTTCAGCCCCTTCTTCCCATGGAATGAGGGACAGCCCCTTCTTGGGTCAATACACCCTAAAATACCAAGAGATAAGGGAATGGGGGGAAATAGTGATGGAAAGTGGTAAGTATGGTCGGGAACGGTACGATGGCTTTTCAAGGGTGTTCCTAGTAGCAAACCCATTGTAATATTCCCAACCAGATCTAATATAAAAATTAGACTTATGTGGTTGAGAACTTCCATCAAACACTTTGACGGTAGGGCCTATTTACTTAGCCAAATGCCTTATTTTGGGTGCCCAACTTCAGGATAGGTTATTATTGTGTTTTTGGCGACCAATGAGATGGTTTGCAAACCTTCTTATAGCTCCGAATATATCTGTTGTTTGTTTATTAGTCTCTTGTTATAGTTATGACAACGGTAACCATTGAAGCATTTTGTCAAACGATTGGCATGTGTGTCTTGTTCTTGAGTTTGATCATGGTTTATTGTATGCAGAAATTTAGATGATGGGAATAACAAATAACCACAGTAAAGACAATAGAGATACACAATGAAATGGCCACAAACTCAGATCTGATTTTATTAAATAAATATATCTAACCTCGTACCATAGTAGAGTAGATCTGGCATACATCTAGAAGAAGGATGTATGTGGTTGATAATGCCTCCAAAATACAATAGATAGGTGGAGATATGAACTCTCAGAAGTCCCCCAAGCTGAATACAGAAGATACCAAAGAACCCCAGTAGTATGTGCTGCCCTCTCTAGCAAGATGTGCCCTTTCTGGCTGTACGAACTGTTGACCGCCTATTCAACTAGGGGGTCAACTCCATGTGCCATGAAGATATGCATCAACAGATGCTAATATGTCGAAGACAGTTTGGTTCTACTGGGCAATTTTTGCCTCCAGCACATATTTTTGTAAACGGAATTTCTACACCCCTACATGGGTTAATAATGTAATAGGTCTGCATGGATCATAGTTAAGTCAGTTGCCTTGGGATTTCTTCACTAGGAGATTTCCTTTCATCGAGGGTTTTTTATCCTCAAGTCATTAATTGGGCTTTTCAGCCTTATTAATTTCCCTTGAGTTTTTCCCTCCCACCAGCAATAATTCCTCCAAAGTGATGAAAGTCGTTCTAATGGGGTTATCTTCTAGTAGCTATTGTTTAGGAATGATGTAAATGACCATGTATGACATCTTAGAAAGTTTCGCGGAATTTCGTCGAGTCTAGATAGGTTTTTTTAATTAATTAAATTAATTAAATTTTCCTAAGGTTGAAGCTTTAATTATTTAATCAATTAATTGTTTTTGAACAAATATTGTAAAAACTAGGTCTTTGGGCTTTTGCTAGGGATATTTGTGCTCAAAAGAAATGGAATGAGACCCCCTACACCCTTGGACCAAGTTTCAGCTCAATCAAACAACTTTTGCTAGGTGTTTGTCCACCAGGACTCTCAGTCAGTGAAAACAACAATTTTAATTACTAAGTCATGACATAGGTAAAATGTCATTTTTGTAATTTATAAGCAAATGGATGAAAGTAATGATGGAAAAGGTGAGAGAGATTTTTCCTAACCTTTCCTAACCTTTTCCAACCCTCAGATCACCCCCTCACCTAGCCATTAAGCAAAAACGTCACTTTTCCTAGAGTGGTGTGCCTCCCTTCTAGAAAGTCTCCAAAAAGTGAAAAAATAATAAAAAATTTAATGGGAGACTTATTATATCCCTTGGTGTGCCTCCCTAGACCCTACAACTCATCATTTAACTTGTCCAAGCCTTGCCAACTCACTCCAACTCATTTCCACTTCATCCATCCATGCCAAAACCCTAACTTACCAAAACCCTAAAAGTGACTTTTCTTTGATGTGTGACACTTGTAACTCATCCAAGAGAGGTAGCTTTGCCTTCCCAAGTATAAATAGAACCCCTCCCTCACTCATTAGACACCATATCTTGAGGTATTGTTATGCTACTGGATTTTCCCTTCTTCTCTCTCTCTCTTGTTCATTGTGCTTCCTTCTATTTTGCTCTTGAGAGTGTTGGAGCAACATGTTGCTGCAAAACTCTCCTCTTGAGTAATAGAAAGGCTTAGGAGGATTTGAAGAAACAAAGAGTATTCTTGTTGCTTCTTGCTACTATTGAGGTGATCTTGTTCTATTCTTCTCTTATTCTTGCTTCAAGTTTATAGATCTAGAGTAGAAGCTCCAAGCAAAGTATTTTGTTTGGATAGATTTTGTGGTAGTATTATCATAGATCTAGTGAAGTGTTTATTTGGGTATTTCAAAGTATTTTGTTTTACCATCTAGCTCTACTCACATTCTATCTATTTTTGTAGTTTTTCTCACAACTTTTGCAAGTTTACCTCTAGAGTTTTATTGGGCTAGCCTCAAAGAAGAGTCTACTCTTAAAACCTACCTAAAACTCCATTGTTTTTCAGATCTGATTTATTTGCTCATTCTTTCCATATTTCAGTTTGCTAACAATCATAGATAGGTCACATTAAATCTACTTTTATTGGAATACTTGTATGTGAAAAATTTCTGCATAAAAACAAAAAAAATTCTTGACTTGTGATGTGTTGTGCAGCATTTCCAGCAAGAAATAGTTTGCTGGTTTTTGCAGGTTCTTACCAGGTATAAGGGTTATACTGCCCACTTTCGGTCATACAACACCTCAAGAACTTCTCCATTGATTGGGTAACGAAGACTCACCCTTTCCCTTCTCTTTCTAACATTTCTAAAGTCATTCTCTTGCTTCCAAACCCTCTTTGGCACAACAAAGGTAGGCTTGCCTCCACCTTGTGCCATTGTGAGTGGTTAGTTTCTTGTTTTTCTTTTCAAGTCATTTATCTCATGGTTGCCTACACCTTGGATGAGTAGTTGGCTAAACCAACCCCCAATATCGTAATGGCTAGATTAGTAATGTGTTTATGATTTGCTTATGCTCACATGGTTAAAATCTTCTAGAAGTAGATCTCACATTCACATAACTAGTCTTAACTTAAGCCCATGGAGGCATAGATTCACCCATAATGCTTTAAATATTTTAATCTTGCAAGTTTCATTTTCATAACACCTATCTTAATGCAAGAAACGCATATGGTTGAATAATGATGTTTTAAAGTAACCTCTTTAACTTGTAACGTCTTATCTTTCCAGCTTTTACTTTCATTTAAGTTTACAAGTACTCATGGGCATGTATGTGGTGTAGGAGCAATCTCATTTCAGCAAGTACCTTTCATTTCTTAGCATACTCTCTTAATGCAACAACACATATGGTTAAGTGATGATGGGTTAAAATAATCTTCTCTTTTATTGACAAGTTGTTCTTGTCCTTTCATAGCATTCATTTCTTTCAATTTTCTCACATGTTTCAATGCTATAATCACATGTTTTAAGAACACTTTCATAGCTGATTAAAGTTTCGGTTTTGGGCATATTTCACTAATTTTGGGCAAGTAAAAGTCACTAAAACACTCTCAAACACACTAAAATACTTAGTCCTTAGGCATAATAACATATTAGACTTAATAAGACACCTAAATTCTCCATCTTCGCCATCTAAAACGGGGTTTGAGGAAGGCAATGGAAGGTGCTAGGCCGGGGACGGTCTCACAGTGTGTGGCGTCCTTTCCGGGAGTACTCGGATCTTTAGGGTTGACCTGTGAAACTAGGGTAGGCCTTGTTGCCTCACTTCTTGAGCATCTAGCAGCCATTTGGTAATTGGGGTAGGAGGATTTTGGTTTGACAATTAGTTAGGGTAATAAAATCTGTAATAATCTTTAAGCAATTTTTAATCCACTTAGTGTTTTAGGCATCACTCTCTTTGGTACATCTTATGGTTGTTTAAAGCATTACTTGCAAGCACACATCTCTTTTAATTTCACATGCAAGTACATTTCTTTATTTCTTGGTGGATTAATTATCTAAGTGTCAATCTTTTAAGTATTGTGGAGCACTTGTTCTTTAAAGCATTCCATTTTATTTGTTAAGTGTTCTTTATGGTGTGATCCCTCAAGTGATAGCGCATCCCATTTGGAGGCATCATCTTGTTGGGTTGTGAGTGTTGTGGTTGCCATTGATAAGCAGTCCAATAGACTAAGTGCTATCGGGGCATGCTTGGCTTAATGTGGATAATCTTTATGCTTTGATATCTTTAAATTCCTACACATTAAAGCACTTGGTTAATTTGTTTCCTTTGTATCTTGTGTATCTTATATCTCTTGTTCATAATTGTTGTAACATCTTTCATTCATTTTTGTAAGTATTTGTATCTAACTTTGATGTGGAGTAGTTGTAATATTCTTTTGTAATCATTTTGTAATCAACCCTCCTTAAACATTAGTTGACCCCTTTGCCCAATCTTAGGCACTAGTCTTAGTTGACTTAGGAAAGGGCTTGATTGACATAAGTAAATCTTGCATCTTGCATTGTTGCCTTTGCATCATAGGTTAGACTTCCCCCAAACCCTCTAACTAATTAAAACCAACTCCTAGAACTTCAAAGTTTAATCTCATCTAGAAACTAGGGTCTACCCCCCTTGGCTTCACTAGGAGTAAGCCTAGACGGAAGAGGTTCAAGTCAAAGTGATAGTGTGGGCTTTGAACCTAGGCATTGTGCCTCCAAGGACACACTAAGTGAGCAGGACTTAGCTCACGTTTGCAAGTGTGTATAAGGACGGCAACACGAACCATGCAAATTCGGCCTCCTTGAAGATGACCTCCAAATAACTGAAACCCAATGCCAAACTATAGATCGGGGGTTAGAGAAACCCTCTGATGAACCTCCAAGCTATTGGGAGTGATCTCCCGCTCCAACTCACAAGATCCACTAAGAAAAGTACACCCTCCTGAAGAGAAATACGCCCCCTTTGAGTGATAGAATAGATCTGCTCAAGAATCCCCTCATTCACTGATGCAAAAGGGTGCTATGATGGTAGAAACCATCCCTGGAATGAATTTTACTAAAGATCTAGCCTCTCTATAGCAAATTGAACTTGTCTTCCTCAACTGGTGCGCCCCTCCTGCTGAAAACCCTTTACTGGTGTGCCCCTCTTGTCAAACTATAGGCTAAAGTAACTCTGAACTGATGTAGAATAGTGAGGGAGGAATCTTTCACCTCTGTGACCAATCTTGGACCAGGTTGGGTGGGATCTTTCACCACCGAGCTGATCTCTAGGGTTTGTTCAGTCAAAACCCTCAAAACCCCCAAGTGCATGGGCTCTCTAGCAAGAAGCCATACATCAAAATGATAATCAACATAATGAGAGAATAGAGGCCCCTATCTCTCTTTTATCCCCCCTGTTCACCTTTTCCCTCCAAGTGACTTTTACTTTATTTGTATTTTCTTTAATTAAATCACTTTATTAATTAATTGGCCTTTTTTCCTCTAAAAAGTGATTTATTCGTCCCTATGGCTTCTCTGGCCACTGAAAGTCACTTCTCATCATCTAATCCTGTAGTGTTTTTCCTCTCGATTCCGATGAGCTATTACACTAAGAAGTTTCTCCAAGTATTATGCCCAAAATGACCTTCTTAGTGAAATTAATTAAAATATGACTCATAATAACTCAAAATTACAGAAATCGTCGGAATGCAACAGAACCAAAGCCAAGTTGTGCGGAATAGATCCTGATGATGAAATATGATGAACGATGCAAGTCGGGCCCAATAAACCCCTCAATATCTCTTGAACTCGTTGTCACCCCCATCTGGTTACTCTGGTAGGCATAACACTCTGTAATATAATAATGTCCAAAAATGGGGACACTACAGTCCTCCCTGCTAGAATATTGCTTGTCCTCAAGCAATAACTAAATCAATCTATATGTGATACTAGGATCCCATATCCACCTATGTGATTTGTAGTAAGCTCCCCTCAAGATGTGGCCCCTCCAAGTGCTCATCACGCATGACACCCAAATGCTCCTGATGAGTAGAATGATCATGTGCAATAGATCCTCGATCAACTCCCCAAGCAACCGATCTACTCGAAACTCAACTCCATCAAACTCTAAACTACCAAGCACTCCAATCCCTGGATCCCATATCAAGATGTGAACTGCAATGCCCTGTGAAGTATAGTCCTGTGAGATATTAACACCATGAGTCTCCTGCAAATAACACACGGCCTCCACCCGAAATGAGTTTGACCTCCAAGACCATACCTAACACAACACGGCCTCCATCGTCTAAACGTGTTGATGCCATCATGAGGTACTACCAAACCTCAACGAATCACCAACAAGTGACATGCTCAATGGAAAATCAAAGTGATTTTCCCCTGCAAAGATCCACTCGCCTCCATCAGTCAATGAAATGCCTAGCCCTGTAATCCCAGGGTCCCATACTAATCTCTGAAAGGGACCATCACGCTAACGCTGCACTAATCTAATCATGACTGTCTGCCCAACGTATACATACTGGATCCCCCACTCTTGGATCCTCATGCTAAAATACCTGTGATAATTGGGTCTGCTATCAAGAAGCTGAACCTGTAAATGTATCCTTGTGGAACCAAAATCTGCCCATCCATCGCCATACTCGATCACGAGTATCAACAAGGAGAACCTGTCTCGCCACATAGAACAAATCCCAGCAAGCCCTCTCAAAATAATCCAAGAGTGAAGTATGATGTTCTCTAGCGCAACCCGGATCATCATAAGATGAAGCAAACTACTGGCCAAATGAACTCCCGGATCCCATGGAAAATTTGTAAGTTCATCACTTCCAATCCCCACTAATTGATGATGTGCCATACTGATAACTGTTGGAAACCCTCCATCCTCATCCCAATGAGAATCTGAATCTGTATCAACCTCTGAGATATCCTCTGTCCCATGGCCTAAGATACTCTCCATCGCGCCCAAGGCCTCAACTATTTATCTCTGATGATCCTCCCCTATCCTACTGTATGTAATAAAGTCACTCCTGTCAGGAGGTCTCTACCTATCGACTCTCCATGTCCCCTGGCACTCTCTATCTCCCCCTGTGCTACTGTCAATGGTTTAAATATCGAGAATGGCTAACAAAAATAACTGCAATCGTCTGTAGGCCTGGGAAGAATCATATGCTTTGGTCAATCCCAAGGATTTGACCAAAAGCTCACCCACTGGTACCCATGGTGAATAATAGTCTGTACTCATCACTAAACTCCAATCATCGGGTACAACAGTCGGTAACTCCACAATTTTCTGGTCAATCACTCTTCGTTCATCATCACTCATATAGCTGCTACTATTGTGAAGGTGATCTCCCAGAACTATGTATTGCTGCAAGGGAGAGGAATCTCCATGCTCCACTAAGTAGGTTTCCTCCCTGCAGTCCAATGCGTCCCCCTGAATCCCACTTTACACCTCTGCATGCTCTTGTGAACTATCTCTCATCATCATGTGCCCCAGTATAGTCATGCACGCCCCAATATCCTCCTGCATCATCATGTGTCCAAGGTGTACTGCCGGATCAACCTCTGCATGGATGTCCACCAATCCTGGAACACAAATGGAAGTGTCCTCGTAACTGCCCCTAGCGCTGGAATCCCCATGTGTATGTGTATGCTCAACTGTCTCAAAACCCCTCATGAAGGGTGGTCCATGTTGTTGGTAAAAATATATGCTTAGATTTCCAACATTGAATTATCGACCAGGGGCTCGTAGGCTTATGAGATGTAGGCAAAGTATATGCAGGACTAGAGCCTATCCTAATCTAATCTGGTAAGGAAATGCTGAAAATAAATGTAAATCTAGGAGATGTATGTTAACTGGTATGAAATAAAAACTAGCACATGAAATATTTACAAACTAGAATTGTAAATATGAAATCAAATCTACACTATTACAAATGAGAGGACACAGCGTATGCCTAAGAGTGGGGGCCCCGCCAAACCTAGCACACGTTGTGGAGAGACTTATAGAATTAAATTACAATTAAAATACCATGTGCAGGAACAACTCTTGCATTAATCCAAAGCAAGGAAAAGACTTCAATTCATTACATAGTAGCTCATCAAATCTTCTTTACAATAATGTTCTCCCTTTCCCTCATACCATTATCCCCTTTCTGTGTTTCATGGTTGTGTATTTATACAGAGAAGATCAATGGAATGGATCAGAACTAATTTCCCCTAAATCAGAACTGTTAAGATACATCAGTTTACAAGATAATTGGTTTCTCTCATTTTGGATAAATATTGGTGGAAGAAATAACTCAAGATCTGATCAACATGATTTTACATAACATGAAAAGGATGAAAATAGATTGATTCAGTCTCCCATGTTGGTTGGGCGCATCCATTTGTCTAAAAGATGGGTGCAACTGTAAATCTAGAAAAACCCAGATTAGAAAAACACCAATATCTCCCTTATCATTCATGATTTTGGAAATCTTCCCATCTGTCAGTGAAATGGACGCACTCTGCAAAAAACCCATGTTTCATAATTTGTAGATTCTTCTTCATTTTCTCGAGAATAGAGCATGAAGTCTATTGCTGCTAATCTGGCACAATTTTTACCCGTCCTTTGACCACGTGCTAGAGGTCCACACGTGTGACCGGGGTGTGAAATAATGAACACCAAAGCATGTTGGAGGTATTTCTAACAAAACCAATTTCTTCATTTTGGCCCTGAAGGTGTGCGTATATGCTAAACATGGAGGTCTGGTGCGGCAACAGAACTGTCCTAAACCCTCATTGGCAAGATTAGTCTAAACTGCTTCTAAATCATTAAAAACTAGGGAAAGTATAATAATTAACAACATTAATCTTGTTAAACATATTAACTTTATAAGTATGGGAAAATACAATGATAGGCAATAAATGAGTGCAAGGATAAAGTAAAAAGGGTCAAAAGGAGGCTAATTGATGATGTAAAATATGTCAAATTGGCGAGCCAACACCTGTGACACATGGACATCCTCCTGCGTCTCTGGATCATATCTCTCCATACTCATCAGTGATCCTAGGTACTCATGCTCCTCCATCAACTGGTGCTCCTCTGCCAAACCACCAACATCCTTTAGCAATGTGGCTGAAGGATATATCTAACTCTCTGTTGAGATAGATGTAGTGGATCTCTGACTAGTCTCCTCAAGGAGCTCCTCTAATCTAGACCCTGATTCTTGAAGGGTTGCATGTGCACCTTCCAAGAATCCTCGTGTGCTCACCAACTCATGAGTGAGTCGGTCCACCTCAACCTCCTTCTCCCTCAGTGCCCTATGATACATCTCTCCAACCTCCAATAGGTAATCCATGTCCATCAATAATTGTTGGTAGTCGGCCCTCATCACAGTCACTTTCTCACTGAGTGTATAGAAGTCATCAATGGCAAGTCGCCCACCTGAACTATCATGTGCCATCGAGGCCCTCCAACAATATCCTGCCACCAATGCATGTGTATCATCAATGCATCTAGTGGCTGCCATGATCATGTCCTCACTGACTCTAAATTGTCCTGTCAAGTGTCGTGACTCCTGATCACAATCCTACCGAGGTGCTACCTCATGCCCCGCACTACTAGTGTTAACAATGGAATTCCCAACAACACACTCCTCAAAAGATAAGGCACTGAATTGCCCACTGTCCATTGTGCTACTGAGTCCTCCTGTATGCCACTACACATCATGACCAAGTGCTACCCCCATCTAAATCGCATTGCATTCTGAATGAGCAGTTGTATCCTCCTATGCACTCACCCTACTAATATCATCTGTGCCCGGATCCCATACAGATGTGTCCAAACATGTGCTATGGTCATCCCGACCAATAAGGAGTCCATCCTCATTACCGTAGATCGATCCTGGAAGTAAGTATCCCAACAAGTTGTCAGTGTCCACAACCTGATCTATCAATGGACTCATCAAAAGAGGTGACTCACTCTCCCCATATTGATAGGTATGTATATAATCATCTGTCTCCAAGTCATGCCTCTCATTCTGGGTCTGCAAATCTACATGTCCCTTGTGTTCCAATACTACACAAGGCTCCTCTACCACCTCTGGAATGTCACTGATATCCTCGTGTGTCATGTCTAACATAAATGTCCGAGAAGGTAAGGATTGTGTCACGCTTATCTCCAGGGGAGGAACAATATCCCCCACGCATGACCCCATACCAACATCCAAAGGCAGGTCATCCAACCTTTGAATCTCATCATGCCTCGGTGCTAACACATCAGAGTCCTCACAAGTGTCATCACTATGTTGAAGTGTTGAGTCCTCACAAGTGTCATCACTATGTTAAAGTGTTGAGTCCTCAACGTTGTCTGATAGGGAAGCTAAAGAACATACGCTATCATATTGTCCATCCAACTATCCATCAAATGTGCAAGAGTCATGTGACTGCTCTAATGAGGTATCTAAGGTCTCATCCTCATACTCATCCTCCTCAACACTGTCATAGTGCACTTCAATGTAATGCACTTTCCCTTTACCCCTGCATCTGTGATCTGGTTCCCAAGGCTCTTTGCAACTATAGCAAAGTTCCTTGCTCCTAATGGGTGTAGGCTCAATATGTGCTTCCTTCCATCTACTAGTTGGTAGTGATGTATCTACCTCTTTGACTGATGTGTCTCTGCTTTCCTTTGTTATGTTGATCCAATATGTGACCTCATCTTTGCTCCACCTGGGATTCTTGATGGATACAAACTATTGGAATGTCACTTGAGTCCTGAATGTCTCACTAAGGGCTCGATATTCCTTTTCACAATATACAATCTCTTCTGCAAAATCCATAAAATCCATCTCTCCTCTAGATCATCAATGTATATCACAGGCTGGGGAAGGAAATTCGCTCTGATACCACTGTAATATTCCCAACCAGATCTGACATAAAAATCAAGCTTATGTGGTTGAGAACTTTCATCAAACACTTTGACGGTAGGGCCTATTTACTTAGCCAAATGCCTTATTTTGGGTGCCCAACTTAAGGATAGGTTATTGTTGTGTTTTTGGTGACCAATGAGATGGTTTGCAATGTTGAAATATTGTAACTACAAAGAATATTCTACTTATTATTGAGCTATTATCTTATAGATCAATCCCCTTTTGTGGATTGATCATGACTAGAAGGCATCTTCAGCTTCAGCTTCTATATTTCTTCTTTATTATTCCAGATCTGTATATCTCTTGTATGGAGGACAACTGATTAAATAAATAAAGGTCAGATCTGAAGTTGTTTGGTTATTCTCTTTTGTTCTATCTCTTGTATCTTGTTATTTACATCTATTGTTGTGCCATGTCCATCATTTATATGCTATAAAACTCAACAAAATATCTCAAGCGCAACTTTGAGAAGCAACCTGCAAAATATTCAAACAAATAGTTCAAACAAGTAAGAACTAAACCCTTAAGTTCCTAGCGAACTTGCTTGGGAACATTACAATGGTATCAAAGAGAATTCCTTCGCCATCCTACGATAAAAACTAAAGCCCAGGAGGAGAGGCCATGGGGGACAGCCTGTATCAGGTATTCCAGAAGAAGAAGAGTCAAAAGAAAGCATGGGGGAAACTCATGAAACAGAGAATGCAGTGTCAGAAGAAGCAACAATTTTAACTAAAAAGGTGATTCAAACAATGAATGATACACTACAGAACAACCAGGTTATTATGCAGCATAACCTAGAGGAGATGCAAAATCATTTGTCTATGGGATAGGTAAAACTAAAGATATCCTTTGCAAATTTTCAGAAAGGACAGAATAGAATGATAGCCATAATGGATGAACAACGCAAGCATCAGGGTATCCTCTCTTAGTTCTTGATGGAGCGAAGACATGGCAAGAACCCTCCCCTATTTGGAGGAAACCAAGTAGTTGGTGGATCTCAAGGAGGAACGGATCATGATGAGGCATCTGGGCACAAAGATCATACAGAGGACCCCAAATCATCTAGAGGCACACATTCTCATTCCCACATGGCTAGCAGGACCACACCTAGGCCATATATGCCTACCTTCTTGGAGGCACGGCCAAGGGACACAAATGACTTTGGGCATGGAGGCATTGAGGATGAATTGGAGGATATGGAGATAGTATATAACTCTCTAAGTGCAGGTTTTCAAAGACAAGTTTCCTTGGGAGAATATTGCCACATAATGTATAAGAGGAAGTCTAAGGGACACTACAAAGGTGACAATGAGTTGGGGCGCAAGGCAGGAAGAATGGAGATGCCCCACTTTGATGGATCCAGTCAGATTTCAGCTAAGGCTTGGGTACAAAAGATGGATTCCTATCTTCAGATGAACGCCATGGAAGAGGAGAAGGCCATCAAGTTTGCAACATTACACTTGAATGGTAAAGCGCATGACTGGTGGTTTCATGGGATGACCAGTTTGGGTCATGAACATGTCACTTCATACATTGACTTCACCCAAAGACTCATTGATAGATTTGACAGGGAGGATCCAAAACTTCATTTCAAGGAGCTCACGCAAATTAGATAAACAGGGTCAGCAGAAGCATTCATTGAGGAGTTTCAGAGAGTAGCAGATATGTCAAAATCCAAGTTATTGATGATGTACATAGAATGTTTGAGCGAGCCTTTATGAGGATGGGTTAAGGCATTCAAGCCTGTTATCCCCATTTTGTGGATAACTAAGGAGATTATGTCTCGGGGCCCTCTGGTTGCAGATAAGGACTGTCGAGAGACTACAAGACTAGCAGTATCCTTTTTACAGATTGAGGCCCTTCTCACCACCACAGAGGTCGTATATTTTCATATGGCATCTTCCACACTAGTTGGCTTCCGAGAGGCAATGGGCCTTGCTCCATGAGGTACAAGTCAGGTATTATGGTGAGTGTCATTTCAATATTTGAGGCATTCGAGTATGTTGTATCTTAGACTGCTTTAGATTTCATGACATATGCTTGGACATTATGCCTTTTGCTCTGCTTCACCTTGGTGGTTGACATTGTGCCCTAGTAAGTGGTCTTCCTTGGGAATGGGTTTGTCACTGGGAACTCCCTTGAAGAGCCATCGTACCGTTCCCGACCATACTTACCACTTTCCATCACTATTTTCGCCCATTTCCTTATCTCTTGGGATTTTTTGGGTGTTTTGACCCAAGAAGGGGTTGTCCCTCATTCCATGGGAAGAAGGGGCTGAAGGCCCAAAGGGATTGATGTTGGGCAAAAGTTAAAAGACTTTATATAAACCTTCTAGATGCTTCGCCCAGTGATCCCCCCTAGAAAGCAATGAAACGCTTATCTGTAAGAAAAAGGGGACCCACAAGAATAATGCCTAAGAATGCTTAAAGGGTTAATTGGAGTATAGGAGGTCTCATCACGAGTCGGCCTATCATGTTCATAGATATCTAGTGGTATGACATTACCATCATCTGGTCACCAAGCTAGGGTAATGGCTTTCAGTTGCATGGCTGAGAGAAATGGGGTCTCATCACGAGCCAACCTTCTCATTTCCACTGGGTGTTTATGAGTGACATTGTCATTATCTGGACACCACGCCAGGACAATGGCCTTCAACTTATCCTTAAAATATGAAAGAAACAAAGAATGGCAAAACTATGGGCTTGGAAAAATTGTGTTTGCAAACGAAGGTGCCACACACCCTCTACAAAGGCACACCCATGAATGAGATACTACAACCCCTTGTATGTCATGAACCCCATGTCCATTGAGTCTTAACCCCTAACCACTTCACCCACTTTACATGGCTTCAGAGAGGGATCTCTTGGAAACTCTCCTTGACCTAGGGCAAGATCTACCCAATAGGACACCTCATCAACCCTCCCATATTCAAGCTTGACAAATCGCATAATGTCTTTGAGCACTTAATTGTTTGATATGGTAATCTTTGATGCACATGCTTAGTTGGCTCATTTATTGGTTTGATTCACTTATCATAATGCTATGACTTGAGATCCTTGGAGGGCGTGCTTATTTGTCTTTGCAGGACCTAGTTGGTGAACAATTTTGAAGGAACAAGCCTAGCTTGGGCTTCCATGGGGCTTGAAGCCCACAGGTGGATGCCAAGGGCCTACATGTCGGATGAGAGAGATGAAACCTCGGAGGTCTAAAAGATGACTTGGACGACATAATCTAGCCCCCACATGCCAAATGTTTTGTCTAGGAGAGGAAAAACGTCACCTTTAGAGGCATGACGTCACCTAGGGGGGTTAGGGTTTGGTGGTGAGGTTGATATGCATTGGCACAAGGACGTTCTGAGGAGGTTGAGGCTTTGACCATGAAGGAAGTGACTTGGATGCTTGACATGTGGCTTTGGGAAGCTTTCCTACACTCCTCCATCCACAACGACTTGCTCCTAGTGCCAAAACGTCCCCTAAAGGGGTGACATCTTTCTAAATTAGGGTTTCTTTTTGTGTAAAAATAGAATTTAAGTGAATTGTTTAATATTATTTTGTAAAAGGGGCAAGATTAGGTTTGTTGACCCCTAGTCTTGTGTTTTACCCTAAGTTATGTGGACAAACTATCTTAGTGACATTTTGTGTAAATAAGAGATTATAAGATCTCATTTGAACATAACTCTCCCTCTTATGAGAAGTGCTTAGACTGAAATTTTCGCTACACTTGGAGTATTTTGCCTCTTGTGTTGTGGAATAATGTCTTTTGGTTATGGTTGATGATGATGATGATGCGCTATCTCTTGGTGGTCACTTCTAGCTTATTGTGGTAGTTTACATTGGCATGTTAAAGGATTTTCTTGGATTGGTATGGTTCTTTACTTTGTTATTATCATTGGTAATTCAAGTTAAGGTTGTTTTTTGGCTAACGCTAGATAGGGAGTATAAGGATATACACCCCTATTTTAGTTTCCACCATAATCATCAAGCTTATAAAATTATTTGCAAGGGTTTTGTTGAGGAAGTAAGAGGATTTACACCCTGTTATCGCACAGTTTGTAGCAAGGATAAAAGGCTAGAGATTAGAGAGGCAAACTGACGTAACTGGAACCAATCCCACCCAATGTCACCTCAATGGGATGGTTCTTTCTGTTTAGGGTGGTAAGACCCAGGGGAGACGTCCCCGGTGACCTGGGGTTTTGAGAAGGCAAAGGATTATAAGACAAGGATAATTTCCCCCACTCACAAGTCACCACCGAGCAGATAGTTCGGCTAACAGCCAATAATAAAGTAAAACCCCCAAAAGAGATACACTTGCCTGAGACAAAGCAACGATAAACTGATATATGCAAGCTTGCTCAATGGGTTAGTACTTCATATAAATCAATGACTATCTGATACATATAAGCAATTTGATAATAAATATTGACGAAGTCAATGTTTATAAAATAGCAATGATAAATATGTCACTTCTTCAATAAATGTTAAAACAATATGGCATTCAATGTAACAAATCAACACTTTATTCAATTAATGCCTTTAAACCACCATTCAATTGCTTATAAGGAGAACGTTAGCTGCACAAATGATATTATAGCAAGGGATGACAGCAGCAGTAGGTTAGTTAG
>ML795091.1:85083-97795 GCA_009831015.1 Picea engelmannii
TTGTTATTTTTGTGGGCTAAGCTAAATTGTAAATTGGTATCTGTAAATCATGAAACTGAGCATCCGGAAACGCTGGGTTGCAGGAAGGAACATGGAGAATGGGCACCCATTGAGAACGGCAAATGGATTTCACGTGAAATTCACCAGTTGTACGATGACGAGAAACCCCGAAAGGCCCACCGATCTAGCGGTGTGGAATCGTTATTACCCAATGCATTGTAATTGTATTATAATTAGCATATAATCATGTAATTCGAATTTTATTCAGCATGTGCAGGGATTGAAAAGCTTATCAAGTGCTTCAAAAATGTGAAAAATCATTCTCCACTAGACAGAAATTATGTTCGGAAGTGAAGCCTTTCTCTATGACTTTCAGATTCCTACCATGATTTCTCGCATAGGTAAAAAGTGGGGATTAAAGATTATTTTATGTGATTTTGTATTATTCTGGCATGAATTGTCATAAGATTCCGTATAGTGGATATCCAAACAGCGTTCAGAGAGAGAATTTGTTTTTTAATTAATTCGGCGGAAAAATTCAAAGATGTTTTATTATTTTTAATGTATTTAGTCTACAAGTTTTACTTTTTTATCTTCTTTTTAACACCTTTTTTTTTTGGTAGAGTTTCCCCACATTTGGTTCTAAATAAGAAAATTAGATTTCAATGATTGAGATTTTAAGAATGTTAAATAAATTTATGCATATTTCACCAACAATTAAGTTATCAAATTCTAGTAATAATTGTGAGAATAAAAATTTTAGAATTTTTACACTAAACATTTTTAATAAAAAAAAAATTCCACTGAAAATTGCTCTTATATATTTATATAAAATTTTCCAAAACTTTGGACCACAATTCACATCAATACATATGAGTCTTTGGTATACACATCACCACAGAGGCTAAAGTAAACTAAACTTTCCAAGTGGAGGAATCTAAACAACTCAAAGTACATGAACTAGAAGTCTCCCCAAGAGACCTCCATAAAGCATGTCACCAACCCAGCCAAAAATTAAAAGTGGCCTTCACTCTAGCCCAACAATACCCACTAAAACTTTAGAAAAAACTAGAGGAACTAAACTTATTACACAATCCTGAAAAATGAAGCTTCAGAGAAGATTTAGTCCCATTAATGGGCCCCTATGCCCATCTTTCAACTGATAGTAAAATATTGTACCTTCTCGGTGATGTAAAGCTCTTTTGGAGAGCTCATATGCTTCTTTATTGAATTCTCTGTAGATATGACAAAGACCAAAGTCCTGAATTTACTGCACTACTTCTTGATCCGATCTTTCCAGCACTCCAAATTTACGACCTGGAGGTTACTTTTTTTATTTAACTAGAGAATTACGATTCTTGAATCCCTGAATACTTGTAGGTCCCGTAGATGTAGTCTAGTTGCCAAGGTTAAGAGAGCCCAAGCTCCCAACAATTATTCTCTTGTGTTTGTACCCAGTCCATAGTTTAGCAACCATCTGAATTTTGTGTTCTGGTCTACTCTTATGAGTCCACTCGCTCCACTTTACAGACCCTCAGCTTGTGTTGCCCCGTCAAACCATCCTGTCGGCACTCCCTCCATCAGAACAGGTTTAGATCGATGTGGTTTGACATGAAAGGAAATGTATCTATGAAGCCCCTAAGCTACTAAAGATCATGTGAAGAACCAAGATGGTGGAGGCCCTACCACTCTAAAAAATGACCTTGTTCCTTTCCAGCCACACCTGCCAGCAAGTGTTGAAAAGGAGTGATGTGTGTGCTAGAAATCTCCTTGTCCAATCCGAGATTTTGATTTGAAGTGAGGGTGTTGACCACTCAGAATTTAATTTGAGGGTTTTGATGCTTTGATTCCATACCTCTTGGGTGAATCTGCAGTGCATCATTAAATGTAGCATTGTTTCGGGCTCCTACCAACACAAACAACAAACACTTGGACCAGTGCAGCCTCTTCTCTAAAGATTGTGCCAAGTGAGAATCTTCCCTTCCATCATCAACCAAGAAAATAGTTTAATCTTCAGTGCGAGATCTCGATCCCACGAGGTTCTATGCCACCAACTCGTGCTATGAATCCACAGATTAGTTGTCAGAGTATCGTATGCATTCTTAGCAGCGAGGATACTTGAATTATCTCCCCCATTCCAAATAAGAGTGTCCATGCGGTCTGTCAACAGGACATTTGAATTTACCAAATGTTTGCAAAAAAGATCCCATTCAGCGGCTTCCACTGATGTGAAATCAAGATCTCCACTAGTTTTTCAATGTGCTAACATTGTTCTGGTCCTCCTCAGTCCTTTTGCCTAATACAAATAGTGTATACCCCGTTGCTTAAGAGTTGTGAGTAGTTTGGCCGATAACAGAGATTTTCTACCCAGTCCAAGAACAACATCTTCTCTGAGACATATAGTGTGGCCAGACCCAAGATTCCAAGCTAACCCGTGTTTGATAACCTCCAACGATTTTAAGAGACATCTCCAAGTGTTGGAGACGTTGTGTGTCCTAACTAATGGGCATCTTAGCCAAGCCACCACCGGGGTCGAGGGAAAGTATTTATCCTTCATAACTCCATGCCAGAGGCCTTTCTTTATTAAGCATCTCCACAGACTGTTCGCAGCCATAGCTCTACTGAAAACCAACAAATTCTTGACCCCCAACCACCAAATGATTTTGGTTTGGCTAAGGATTCCCATTTGCAGAGATGTATGCAATCTCTAGTCCCACTGCCCGACCACAAGAAATTGAACATCAATTTTCTGATCTTTTTTAGAATTGTAGAAGGAATAATAGTCATCATTAGCCAATATACTGGCATACTCTCAAGCATTGCTTTGACAAGTATAAACCTTCCTCCTAGGGACAACCATCGATGGCACCAGTGGCCAATCTTCCGCTCAAATTTATTGATAAGCCAATGCCAGTCTCCAATCATGTAGTTATTCGGCTTGAGTAAAAAGACCACGTATTGAAGGCCTTCCTCAAGATCCACAAAATTGAAAGGAAAGAGTTCTTTGAGTCCTAACCGTTCATCCTCCCGCATCCCTAAGTAATGGAAGGAAGACTTGAGAGGGTTTATATTAAACACATGTCGCTCTGCAGAAATAATGCAATATATTTTTTTATCTCTGACCATTCCTCAAGGTAGTCACCTATCATGATAAGGACATCGTCCACAAAAAAAATGATTTAGAATCCTCTGAACCTTGGAGATCTTGACCCCTGTAATTTTCCCTTTTGACTGAGCCTTTTTAAGCATGAGGCTCAGACCTTCCATCCCCTGTATGAACAACAGTGGAGATAAGGGGCAACCTTGCTTTAATCCACGACCACTGTGGAAGAAGGGATTTGGCCCACCATTAATTAAGATCGCGAAGGAAGCTATGTTCACACAACTCATAATCCAATTTGTTAACATAAGCCCAAATCCAGTTTGAAGTAAAGTCATCTGTAAGAAGTCCCAATTTACACAGTTGTAGGCCTTTTGCAAGTCCAATTTTAGAATTAGAACTTTTAACTTCTTATCTTTAATATTGTGAAGACATTCATGGGCCGTTCCAACCGCATCCAAAATCTGTCTACCCTTTAGGAACCCCAGTTGTTCCCCCGACATAAACTTGGAAAGCATTGCCCTTATCCTATTAGCTATGATTTTTGCAATAATCTTATATGCCAAGTTATGAAATGCAATGGCTTTATAGTCCCCAAAACTGGTAGGCTTGCTCACTTTGGGGATTAGTACTACAAAGGTCGAATTTAATGATCTAGCCATAGATCTTGTTTTCCTGGACTCCTCCACTGCTTCAAGAATGTCGGCCCCTACCAAATCAAAGAAGTTAAGGAAAAATTCCACTGTCCATCCGTCCAGCCCGAGGCTTTTATCCTTGGCAAAACCCTTTAAGACCGATAGAACTTCTTCCTTGGTACATGGTCTCTCATGTATCTGAAGGTCACCCTCGTCAACATAACTAGAAAAACGTTGAATAATGCTCACTTGTTCAACAATTTGTCGTGGGTCAGCATAGAAACTCTTAAAATGTTTCAAAGCTTCAGTAACCAGAGCATCATATCACAAGGTTTTCATCAAGGAGTCTAATCAATTAAAAACATCTTTAAATATAAATGACTATGTTTAATTCAAAGGAATCTAATCAAACATCTTTCAAAATAAAATTCATTAAATATCTAACAATATTAAAAACATTCAAATTAATTAATTGAAAATTTACATAAAATATATATTTCTTAATTAAATAAATTTACATAAAATATATATTTCTTAATTAAATAAATTTTAATATATATATATATATATATATATATATATATATATATATTATAAATTTTTAAAATAAATACCATATTACTTTCTAGGTTTTCAAAAAAATCTCACAGTCTCATATTTTATATCTTATTTTGTTTAAATCATTTTTAATAAAATATTAAATTATAAATTAAAATATTTTTTTTTAAATAATAACTCAATATTTCATATGTTATATTTTGTTTTTTTTAAATTATTTATATTGATTTTGGTAAAGTTTAAGTAGGTATATATACCCTACTTATTGGATCTTCTAACCTTTTAATAGGAAACACATGTTCATAACCATTAACTAAGTCTTGCTAATGAAAAATTATCAATTTTAATTTTTTCCATTTTTCCATTAAATTATATAATTTTTCTTCATAAATATTAAAAAACTTTCTTAAAACATTACTTTATATCCATCGCAATAACATTACATTATATAAAAATATCATCATTTATCTTTGATTAAAAAAAATTATATTTTATCTTTAATTAAAAAATAATAATTATTATATTTTTTTTAAATATAAACATTATCCACATTGTAAATATATTTATAAAATGTATTCTTGTACCATTTTAACTTTGCTTTTCGATTTTTTTTAAGTTATAAATTAAATTATTAAGTATATTTATTTAATTAATTAAATGGTTTTTATAAAATATAAAATGTACTTATTTATATTTATATGTAATAATTTAGCATATTAAAAAAGTGTCATTTAAACATAAATGTAACAAAATAATTTATAGAACTTTTAAAAACATGTTTATGGAACTTTTAAAAATACCATGTTTTTAAGGAAATATTCTAAATGATTCCATAATGGTTTAGGAAGGAACATGGATGCTATGTAAAAAAAATGATATGTGATTTAAATAATGATGGTTGACATTCTCAATGCAATGCATATGGGATAGTTTTAGGCAGATCAAAATGTGATTATATAAGGATGAGAAAGTGTCACTTGTAAATTCTTTGATATTTTTTGTTTTGCAATTTGAAAAAAATATAAACTCCTTATTACATTAAATTCTTTGATATCTTTTGTTTTGCAATTTGCATAATATAAACTCTTTATTATATTAATAAATGATATCTTTTGTTTTGCAATTTGCATAATATAAACTCTTTATTATATTAATAAAAGAAAGTAAAGTAATTCAATGATGAAAAATATAATTGAAGTATAAAATCATTGTATTATGTTGGATACTTTTAGAGGTAATTGTTTACATAAAATTGTGATTATTTGTTAACCATTTTTATGGATAATTTAGTTGTAGTTTAGTTTTAATCTAAATTGATATTAGTGTTAATTTCACTATTTGAAGGTATAAAATCACCTTATTATGTTGGATATTTTTAGAGGTAATTGTTGACATAAAATTTTGATTATGGGTTCACCATTTTCACCATTCATTTTCGTATCTCGATCATGTGGAAAATAATTTCATCGGACCCATCAAAATGATGTTTTTACAAAGGCAAAATGTCAAATGCGGAGGAGCGAGGATACGAGCCGCTCCTCCGACCACCGGGAGGGGGAGGTTTTGGGGAAATATGTCCCAGCAAAAAAGAGAGGTGGGAGGAATGGGTGGGTGCTAAGGAGATACCCTATTGAACATGACTCATAATGCAAGATGTAGTAGTAACACCTCTATCGGACCTACCAAGTCTTCGATAAGCTGTGGAAGTAGTCGCCCAGTGGAAGTACTACCAGGGTGCAAGCCCCAATGAAAGGGAAAACCCAATAAAAAAAAGGGAGGAAATAATTCATGAAAGACTCAATTACTCAAAGGAAAGACTCATCTCATCCAAGCCATAGTTGTAGTCTAGTTTAATCTAAGTTGACACTAGTGTTAACTTCACTATCCAAAAATAGAGTCTTACTAAATGTAAGACGCAAAATTCATTACCAAACCATTGATGATTAACAAAAAATGAAATAACCAAGAATCCATACATTTTTCCATTGATATCATTATCATAAATCTAATTAAATACAAAATTGCAAACATATATTCATTTAAATCCAACCAAATTCAACCTTAGATTATGAAGTTGCATTCATTATAGAAACAATTATACAACTAATACTTACAAGTTATGACACGAAAGGCACCAATGATAGTCTAATGCATCCTTTCAATGTGATTCCATTTGGCACATGTTCCATCTTCAAGTGAAATAATATTTGATGCAAGTCAGTATAGCTAGTGCAGTGTTCTAATATCTCAGTTTTGACCTTTGGATGTATTAGATCAAATTATGTATAAATTGTAAATAGGTTTTTACAGTGTTGGAAATTGAGCCATATGAGATTCAATAAAATGACCATGTGTGTAAATGATGTAAATATCTTTATGGATCCCTAGTGTGTACCTCAAGTCCAAGGTTTGACTAATGAATGGCTAGGCATGTAATTGTGGTAATTGTGATTTATATGTACCATGTGGTAAAACTTCCATGGTATGCTGAAGATATGTAAATATTATTTCAAAAATTAATATAAAGGTCCAAGATGGTCGCAAAGAGCATGAGAGAGGCCATGAGTCCATTAGAGGGGAAGAGGCAAGAGGGGCCAAGAGGGGGAGAATTAACCTTATGTTTCCTAAGAACTCCTACGTCCTTGTTTTTTTTAAGAACCCAATCATTGAATGCATATGATAGTTGGTGAGGAAGTCTACCTCATGCAGTTATGATGGCATGGGGATTGGGTACAATCATCACGGGGAAGTGTAAGAGACCCCATCCTCATGGAAATTTTAACCTCCTCCATTCCCATGCATACTTTTATATTCTAAACTCGAATTCACTCATACACACCTTATCATTCTTATGTTACAATACCATTGACATTTTCAAAATTGCATTGTCATGCTTTAGACAGATATACAAACCTATAAATGATCAAATCCAGTAGTGGGAGAGTAATTTGTGGACCAAAGAAGAGAGGTGGATGGATGTAGAGGAGCATAGAGGTTGGGTTGTTTAGGAAACATCCCTTTATCGTGTTAATTGCTACTCATTGGGTGCCTTAGAGCTAATGTATTATTCTATCAGGTTATTCCATAAGGCATACAATAGGATGGGTTCTTCATGCCTAAATTGAGAGCACTAGAGGGGAGAATGCTCATGAGGGGTTGTTGAATAGAGAAGGGAGATGTCTACCATGTGTTGTGTGGGTAATGGTTGAGAATGCCATGACTATTTGATGGTTCGATGGTTGTATGGAGTGTTTAGTGGTGAACAACTTGGCTAAGCCTGAGAGCGATTGGGTTGGGCGAGTAACTTGTGAGTATTTAGCTAGTTTCCTTCGCTCCGGTGACCTCATAGCCTAACTTAGGGGTGGAATCTACAATATATGCCTATAGTTGGGTGGAAAATTGCTCATACACAACCAATTTCTTAGACCATCTTGGTGAAAATATAAGTGTTTTATCTATGCTCTTGAATTCCTATTTATAACTTTGCAATTTAAGTTTAATTTCTACTGATGAATGAAAGTCAATCTAGAATCCTTGGTTTAAATGAACTTATGCATGTTTATTTCCATTGCATCAGCAAATTCCATGCACGTGTGAATTTGAATGCTTTAGAGTTTAATACATTCAAATTTATGATATTTTTGAATCTAGGTAGCGTGCCTACCTCTATGTCGTGTAATCATTTGAAGGGGATGTTATAAGTGCATCCTAAATATATAGCATAATTAATGTGTGGTATAAATTTGTGCAACATCCAAAACTCACAAAAGGGGCACCGACATGCCTCGACTAAAATCATTATCCCGCCCTAAAAAAAACCATTGATTCTTCAACAAAGAATGCAACCTTTAGAATTGATTTTTTCACTTCATCCTTGAATGGTTGATAATTGTTCATCATATTGAACCATTTCTTGTCAATACTTTCCAACTTAGTAGTGCAAAACAAAATATCTTGCTCAATCCACTTCTAATGGCTTCATGCATTCCTTGAAAACAGTTTCTATGTCTAACGATGGTAATGCCTAATATTCTCCATGTGCATTGCTCTTATGCAATGGCCCAAAATATACAATGGTCCTTTCGCTTAGTTGGGATGCATGGAAGTCGCTTATTTCTTTGGTAATGACATCTACTTTGCTTCCATCGAAAATGACAACGACTTTGCTCATTTTCAAAATTATATCCTTAATAATTGGATTAATACCAACTTCATATCAAACATGTTATGTTTTTTAATCTAATTTCTTGATTTTATCTCCTTTTATTTCAATAATGTTGATCAAGTTTGCAATTCATCCTAAAGCTTGTGTTTATATTGTGCAACTATATTCACTTAAGGTTTCACTTACTTTGTTTTTTAAATAAATTTTCTACATCATCTAAGTATTTGGTTATTTGGTTGTACTATCTAATTCAAATGTGTGCATGCATGTTACTTCAATATTTAACTTTTCCACTTCTTTTTTATATTGTAATGATAAACTTTCAAATGTGACTTCAATGCACTTTATATTGTTTATAAAATTCTCTAGCTTTGAAACAATTGGTTGAAATCTCTCATGTATATGTATATACTTCAACAAATGTTTCATGTCATAGGTCACTTGGCCTCATGGATGTTTTAATAAATTTCTTTCTCTCAAAAACAATTGAGCTCTATATTTATTCGTAAGAAGGTCTAGCCTCCTTAACTAGTCAATCTCTCTCTGAATATGCAAGTAGTAAAACCCTTTGTGGATGGTCTATAGAAGGTATGCACTTAATAGGAAAGCAAAGTAGTTAATGAAATGGAGGAAGTAGTTGACAAGGTCTCTGATTTCAATTTCGTTGTTTTCCAACAACATAACTCTAAAAACTATGGTTCTTTAAACACCTCATTTGCATGGACATGCTTAACTAATTATAGCCTACTATAGAACCACTACCCATTATCAACTACAATGAGTGCCAATTAAGAGGTATGTGATGTCAAGATGGAAAATTGAATTTTGAATGCAATGATAGGAAATCTAGTGAATCTATAAGTTATTGCTTCATCCCCCTTAAGTTGTATCTTCTCCAAATGAGACATGATTTTTTTTTTGTATAAGTAAACACTTCTTATTGATTTGTAGGGAGCTATAAATCTCAATTCCACATTAACATCATGTAAATAACCAATAAGACGTGAATTAATGAGCACTATGTTTACCCATTATAATATCAATGTGAACTTATAAACAACAAATGAGAATAATTAAAATAAAGAACTATGAGTTTCATGCCCCTTAAGTTGTATATTCTACAAATGAGACATGACCAAGAGATGAGCATTAGTAATAATAAGAAAATGTTACCTAGTGCAAAACAAATAAAATTAGTTACAATGGCAAGTGCTTTGTTTGCACCATGTCTTTTAACCTCTTCTAGCTAGTTGTATCAAGCTATTAATTATTATCTTTTGGGGTTATTCAAAAAGTGTTTAACCATGCATGGGGGTGCTTCATGTGATGTGGAGTGCATGGTATGTTGATTACCCTTGGTTGTCTTGTGACATGGACATACACATAATTTAGAGCTTGCTTGCTCATTGATGGACAGACCTTGTCTTGAATATTTTGTGGCATTCTTCCATGGAGCATTGGAGACCTATGTTGCATAGTGGATTTCTTCATGGATCATGCACATGGAGGTTGGTTGCTTACTTGGGTGGAAAATTTACCTTGGAGGAGTGTTGTGCATCTTGGAGGAGGAATTAAACCCTATATAGCATGAGGATACTTTGTTTCTTGCATAGAGGGTTGTACTTGACTTGACAATGCTTGGGTTGATGAGTGATCATGTAGGTGTGGTGGAATCAAGGATACTCATGGCTTAGGAGTTAGTGTTGGAGCTTTGGAGGATTTTGAAGGACCAGTGTTGGAGCTTTGGAGGCTTTTGAAGGAATAGTGTTGGAAACATCTCATAGAGCATTCAACCTTGGAGACTTTCTTATTGTACATGCATGCCTTAGAGATTGACATGTTTCACCTAGAGTTGGAGTGCTTCACATGTGGGCCTATCTTGTGTAGAGTTAGGTTGTTGGAAGTGGACTCGGTCCACTTTGTATTATTGGCCTCTCTCACCTTTCATATAAATAGAGAGAGGAGGTAGTATTTCCATGATATATGCATTATTGTTCGCTCACGTAATCACATGCTTGTTGTATAGATGTTAGAGGTAGATTGAACTTGTCTTCTCATACTCTTCTTCATTCGTATTTTCTCTCTTTGTCTTGAACACTAGGACTCTTGAGGGAATTCAAGAGAATACTAGGGTTAGGGTTTTTCCCTAAGAAGACAACAAGAGTTATGGTTTGGGATACCCTATAGGAGCAAAGAGATGGCTTGCTCTAGTAGTTCTCATGAGAAAAGAAGACTAGGGTTTTGTGACATTTGGAAACCCTAGTACTACTTGGAGTGCTCAATGTGGAGAAGATGCAGGGAGGCTATCATGTACACTTGTGTGATACGAGTGAATGTGCCAAGGAGGACTTTTCCATGTGTTATACTTGCTTATTGTGAATTTTTGGTGGAGCAACCAGTTTTAGTTGGGAGAGATTCCTAGCTAGGAGGAGTTAGTGGCTATGGTTGGCTATTTTGGTGGATGCACTAACTAGGGTTTGGAGAGCTTGACTTGTACCAACTTGTATTAAGCTATGGTATGCACTTGTACTTCATCTTATATATATATATATATATGAAGTGTTCCTATTGTCCAAACTTTGTGTATTTTCATATTTGAACTTCATCTTATGTTACCTTGATGATTAAGTAGTTTATATTGTTGGTTATGCTTGTTGATTTGACATAGTTACATTGAATAGATTTTGTTAAATGATTTAACAAACATCTAGAAGCTTAAGGGGTAGATTTACTGCTATATCAATCTTTTGTAATGTCATTTTTAGATATGCAATTTTCTTAGGAAGTGTGCCCTAAGGGATGAAACATTGTTGCATTGAAGTACACTTGATTGGTATTAATTTTCTTGAGTTGCCTTGTGATTTGGCTAGAAAAGAAGAGAAGTATTGTCTACTATAATTTAATATTTCAAATTCAGACCTAAGGTTGAAAGTTCATAGGAAATAGATCCAAGGAACCTCGAGGTTGAGGTGAAATTTCTGAATTTGCATTGAGCAACTGATTCTTGAAATTTCCACTTTGATGACCCCCCTGTTTACATAAAACTCATTGAGATTGAGAGGAGATAGTGGCTTGTTTTGTAGGAAACGTTTGGGGTTTTCTTATTATGTATTATAATGGTCATTCATATAATCAATTAATCATCCTCTTAGTCCTCGATACTTCATATGTAAGTTATTTACATGATATTCTAGGTCATTAATGGTGTGTTGTGCAATGTTATTGGTTCACTTTCAAGATTGTACCATTCTTTAGGAGTCTATTCCTATTCTTACAATCAATAAAGTGGTTGGATCAAGATTGTGTCAATTCAAAATATGTCTATAATTTTACATTCATCATATCTAATTTAATTGTTGCTTAGCTTATTGCCCAGTATGTTGGGTTTCTCTTTATTGGGATTCTCTTGTTACCATTTCTTGTTCATCTAAAGAGTGTGAAGAGTATTTAGTTGGCCGACTTAAGTGGGGTGCCTCCTTTTTTATGCACTTATGTAGGCATTAATGTTAGCCTATTTTGTTGGTTTATTTGTAGGATGTAATTTCTTCTATTCTACCTTTGTCATTCTCTTCCATTGGTGGCATGGTGATTTCTTTTAGTTTCACCTTGGTGTGCTCTTGTCCAATATTGTTTTTATGTTTCCTTTTTGGTTGGTTGATAGTACAAATCCAATGTCTTCTATGACCAATTCACCTAGATGCAATTGGTCCTTTTGTCTTAGGATTAAGGTGGGCTCATACATTTCAAGTGTCTCTTGATTCTCTATCTCAATCTCTAGAGGCTACCTAATTATCTTTTTTGGATGGTATTTTTTTATTGATCCATCATCAACCTCCATTGACATGAATCCCCCAACCTATGAATCCCCTTCATCATCATCTCTCTTGTAGTCTATTATTTAGTAATTGCATATTTTCTAATTGGATGTATCCCAACTTTGGGTTTGTTGCTTTGCTTTGGACAATATCGATCTTAGCATTGTTGATATCATGTGTGCCCTTCAAGTTCTAGTTGTGTTACCTCAACATAATCAATTCTTATCAATTGTTGGTTCTCAAATGGATGGTCAACACTCCTACAATGATCATTGACCATGTGATAGAAGTATCCTCTCCCTTCTTCTACAGTGTCAATGTACTTTTTTCCAAGAGGTCGATAATATTAATACTTGACCTCTTTTGCAAGTCTCAATCATCAACAATTGTCCCATCAATAAGGTTCTTCCTTGTCAGTGATTTCAATGTTGCTTTCAGA